>BQNB010010892.1:3114-47595 GCA_026074375.1 Tanacetum coccineum
TTTGTTGGATCTTAAGTGGATATTGTGATTGAAGTTGTGGTTTTGTAAGCAATTCACGTTCACGGGATTTTACACGTCTATGATTAAAACCGATAAAAGAATTAACGAGATTTTACAAAATCAATAGAAAACCGTGAATGATTTGATTCGGAATCAGCGGCCAATGATTTAAATTCCAGAAAAAACTGAAAAATGTCAATTTCTCATAGAAAACAAGCTTTTTGGGCCTTGAAAAATCCTTAACCTGCCAAAGGGTGGTTACAGCGTGATCCGTCACCTTTTTTTCTTCGATTTGACAGCTCACGGGCCTGAAACGGAGTTACGGATCAAAAGTTATGGCCGTTTTACTGAAACCCTTTTCGTCACGCAAAATTTCAAAAAAATTTCGTTCGATCCGCTCGTTCGATCGCTCGTTCGATCGCTCGTTCGATCGCTCGTTCGATCCCGCTCGTTCGATCACCTAGTTCGATCCCGCTCGTTCGATCACCTAGTTCGGACCGCTCGTTCGATCGTTGAGGTTTTCCGCTCGTTCGATCGTCTAGTTCGAGTCCGCTTGTTCGATCGCTGCGATTTGTCACTCGTTCGATCGTGACGTTTTTCGCTCGTTCGATCGTTGAGGTTTTCCGCTCGTTCGATCGCTGCGATTTGTCACTCGTTCGATCGTGACGTTTTTCGCTCGTTCGATCGTTCTTCACGAAAATTTCCGCTCTTTTTTCCACTCGTTCGATCCAAGCGTTTTGCAACACCCAAAATGAGCCACGAAAAATAAATGCTTACCGAGTGCCACAAATAACCCAACGAAACTGCCGAATCCGTATAAGCTTATCACAACAAAAAAAACCACGAAATCCACCCGAGGCGATTGATACCAATTGTAGGTTCCGATTTAATGCTTCACTTCATAACACGAACCACGATTCAAGAAAAGAGATAGAGAGAGAAACTCGAAATGTAGAGAGAGAGAAGAGAGAGAATTGAGAGAGAAAAGAAAAATTATATTTTTAGAAAAATAAAAACTAGATATTTTCATATGAAAATATCTATATATATATTTAGATATTTTAGAAAATATCTAAATATATATATACCCCTACACATTTAATGTGACGCGCGGGATATATAACTAGGACCCGGGCTCGGGTTTTGTTTGGGATTAAACCCGAAACATATACAATATTAGATTAACTATCGAGCCCGATTCCCGATATTATCCTGTTACAACATTAACTAATCAAAGACCGAAGCTCCATCGTAGAGTGACCGAGCTTCCTTGTTCGACTCAATAAATTGAGGCTAACACGAATATGTGTGACAAATTAGGCACAAGTTTTGTTGGATTAATCAGTATTAGTGACCAATCACCAATCTTCAAATCCTCGAAAATGACCTCTCAATTTCAAAATAAGCTTACTGAACAAATGACAACCTTAACGTGATTTGGTTGGTCAAGTCATACAAAGAAGGAAAAGAAAAGCGAATCGCGGGAAGAACAAGCAGCTAAAGATGCGATCTTGGAAGATTCCCAATTTGCTACGATGATTACGAAGACGATACATTGCAATCACACCCGTTTTACCACTCGAGGAAACCCGATAGACTCTCTAAAGTAGGGGGACAGCATCTGACACCCATCCGGCAAACGAATCGGACGAAGTAATTAAAGTCTAGTGTTGGAGAACCTTACCCAATCCCAAGTGAGCCGAGGGTATAATCTGACAGTATTGTGATGTGCCTCTTTTGTAACAATCCTACCTCTCTTGAAGCTTTCAAAGAACAATCCTGAGAACTAATCATCGATTTCCAATGAGGATAATTCTTCAAGTGATGATGATAAACCCTTACTGTGAGTTGTACGATTTATGTATATGGCATCACCTCCCAATGTTGAGAATCGTCAGCTTAGGGGGTGGAGATTGTTTGATCCGAGAAGTTGGAAGGATAATGATTACATCTTTTAACAAACAAATACATATCCTTTCCAAGAAAATTGTTTGAGAATGTCAATCATCTTATAGCTAAGATCGATTCATTAAGATATAGACCTACTACCATCTTCCGAAGTTGAGATCAATCTACCTCCACATTTCCTAATCTCTTCTATGGAGGAGACTAACACCTATGATAATTCACTTCCCGAATCTGAAACTTTCCGCTTTAATCTATAAAAAGAGATTAGTAGTGGGCAGTCCCCCCACTACTGCATTCTGGATTTTATCTCTTCCGATTATAAAACTTTCTCCGTTGGATAACGATCAATTTAAAGAGAGGGGTAGTTGGCAGTACCACTACTCAATGGTGGTTTCTCGTCAATATATTCGTTTATCTTTGATCTTATGAATTGATCAGTTCCCTCCTGCTAGAAATGGATTAACTTAATCATTATTAGTTTCGCCGAAGAACTCACTCACATCAATGCCCTCTCCAGAACTGAATGATTTACAAATTTAAGATTGATCCCCGATCCGGGATATTTGACTTCTAATGACCTCGTGATTCGTAAAATGCTTCTACAACTAAAGTGACTTGTACCACATGAGGAAGACCAATCTCTCTCATCACGTTATGTTGTATTGGAATTTTCTTGCTTTTCTCACTTAATCCTGTTGACCCTCCATATCTTCTCTCCACCGGGAATGAAGATACCATTTTTGACCCCGGCATTTCCATTTGATCATTCTTTTATCGTTGTATCGTCATCAGTAAGAAAAAAAAGAGAGGGAACATTTCATAAAATTCAATGTTTATCCAAAAGCTTGAATGAAAGTCCGATATTATATTATCTTCCACTTGCTCCCCCCCATTGACCAAAGAATTCGCGTCGATTCGAGCTGTGACTCGGTAACAAAAACAAGGCGCTTCGTGGGAGGCACCCAATGCTTGATCATAGTAAGTAATAAATAAGTGTTTTATTTGTGAGAAATGCTTTCACATTTTCCATTACCCTTTTGTTTTGGGGTATTGGTATAGGTTGTTTTTTGATTGTGTTTTTGATATGTTTGTCCCATGTTTTTGTGCTTTGTATTTGTATTTCAGGATTTCCCGATTGTGAAAACTCTCCGTGCTTGGCAGTATCCACATGAGTTTTCACATCCTGAGCTTCAGTTTGTGGAACCCAGTATCCCAAATCTAATCGACTAACGTTTTATCTTTTGGCACACTTCATAAACGGCCTTAGATTTACGTAGGAACCCCTTTGAAACATCGAGGACGATGTTTAGTTCTAGTATGGGGGGGATCTTTGATTTGATTTTTGCCTGCAGTCGTTGTTATCACGCAATCCCGTTTTTACCACCAGACGTTTCTCATTCTATGATCCCAGTTTTAATAAAATAAAGGAAGTCAAACAGGAAGTCAAGAAAAGAAAAAGGAAAATCCAAAAATATTAGGAATAGTTAGTGTACAAATAAAAAATGGTGAAAACAGGACTTGTCGAAGCTTTTGATTCTTTAGTTTCCCTTGACGAACACTTTGCTACTTTTCAAAGTTATTAGTCGAGGGTGTTAGATTCTATATTGATTTACTTCATAACATTGCGTGAGGACACGGCAATACCTTAGTATGGGGGATTTTGGTATGTGCTTAATTACACATACCTTTTACCTTTAAAAACGAGCTAAAATAACCAAAAACGGACTTAAAATGCCAAATATATGCTTGTTTTGCTAATTGTATTGTGCAGGAACGGATAACTAAGAAAAGGACGAAAAACAAAGCCAAAACGACAAAACCGGACTCGGAATGGAAAAGACTGTGAAAGACAAAGCCAAATCGAAGCCGAAAAGTCAATCAAGTCAAAAAGTCAACAGAAAAGTCAACTGGTCAAAGTCAAAGTCAACCCCGACAAATCCAAAAGTCAACATGTGAAGAAATATAAGTTTGATGGTTAAAATTGCAAACCCTAAACCTTGTATCCTATAAAAGAATAGAAGAAAAAGAAAACAAGGGGGAAACAGCCAAGATGGGAAAGGTTATACTACTAGGGCCAAACTGTCACGCCTAAGACTTGTCGCCACATAAGGACGTTTCATGCAAAGAGGTTATATAACCATGGGGGACATAACTTGCCAAGTCCCCCAAAGTTTATATAACAAAAAGGACTATGGATCAAAGATCATATAATCTTATATTGTCCGTTTTTGCCAAAAACCCCAACCCCCACACTCTGTCTCTCTCAAACCACTTTTCCCGCCATTGTTTTCCCCCCAAAAACAACTCACGGGTTTACAAACCCGTTTTTACCCTGCAACCCAATTCCACCATGGACAAACCATTCCCTCCCCCTCCATAAACTTTCCCAGCTGTTAAACTGCCAAGCTGGCAATCCCACATCTCCCCAAGACTTATTTCGATGGCTATGATGAAACCAAAGAAGCACAAATGGAAATTAAAGGCTGAGATTGCTTTGGGCTTTAACCTCTCACAACACAAACACAAGAAGACCCCTGGGACATCTATAAAAAGAGAGTAGTTAGTTAGTTTTTTTTTCAGTTTGTAATTTCCCGTATTTTTAAGCTCTTTCTTTTACGTTTTTCAAATTTGGTTTTAATTACTTGTACTTTGTCTCTTTTAGCTTGTACTTAATCATTTTAAGCAATATAATTCAGTTTTTAAGTGTCAAGTGTTTTTCATTTCAAAATTTAAGCTGATTTACTTCAATAAGCTCTAATAAGCTCATTAGAGCTTATACTTGTTCATAAGCTCCAATTCAGTTTAAAACTTGTTGAAAGTCAATTACTTACTTGTTTTGTTCATTTTAAATCAAAACATGATCACTTGAGTTCATTTGATGCATTTTGGAAGCAACAAGGAGTTAATAAGCTCTCAAAAGCTTATTAAGCTTTTAAGCTTGGTTTAGAGGCAAGGTGCCACATTAGGATTTTGATTTGAGGTCACTCACTCAACAAGGGTGACCTAGGTCCAGAGACTACACTCAAAGGTTTTAATTTCATGCTATTGACTTTAGAATTTTATAGCTTAATACTCTAGCTTATTAGCTTATCTTTGTGTGTGTTTTAATCATTGTTAATATGCTTAAGTTAGTTTGGAGATTTTAAATGCATTAAGCTGTTATTAAGTTATTAAATCCATTAGGTTTTCCTTACTTAGAGCTGTTAAAGTTTAGAAAAGCTAGGTGAGTAACTAGTTTATAATCCTTAATAAGCTGTAGGTTTTATTGCTTATTTAGCTTTATTAGGTAAGTTTTAGTGTGAGTAGCTAAAAAGTTTTAACAATTTTAGTTTAAAAGTAGATTTCATATTAAAAATAGTTTGGGCCAATTATGATACCTAATGTTTGGCTCTAGGTGATTTTTATATGAACCTTTTAAAGTCAACTTTAGTGTATAAAGGTGAATGAGTCAGTTGTAATAAGTGAAATTTTAGAGTTTTAAAGAGGTTTTGAAATTTAGTTTGTAGCTTTTCAAAGTTTTGAGTTTAAAAAGATTGTGACTGCACCAGGGCAGTCTTAACGATCAAGTAGTTTTAAGAGTTAGGTGATTTAAAGAAATTTTAGAAGTTAAATTTTAGATAGTTTAGGTTTAGATACATGTAGAGAGTAGGAACATGGATTTGAGTTAAGAGCTTAGCCTGCATTTACATTCTTTGGGTCAATACAATCAACACCCCCCCAGCAACATCAGTTAAGCTGATGTTGGCTCATTCATTTTCTAATTGGTTTTTAGCTTTTATAATAAGGAGTTAGAGTTTATAATTGAGCATATCAATAGTATTCCATTAGCTTTATAAAATAAATCTCTTGATTTTCATTTTAAGTATCTTTAAATAGCTTAATTTTCCTTATAAAAGTGATATAGCAGCAGGATTGAGTTCTAGCTTTATTACCTTTGAATTTCAATATTTTAGTTGTAATATCTAAAAGCTTATTATCTAGGTTTAGTCAACAATCATAGAATATCTATATTCAAAATTTTCGCTTATATGAATTTAGTTTTAAGCCAATTAGCTTATTAGAGTTTCTTAATTTCAGTCATCAAGCATAGACTTTAGTTCTTTAAGAGTATTTCCCTTGGTAATTTTGTTTACTTGTGGCTTGTTTCTTGTTAGATATATCTAGTACACATTACAAGCATCTTATAGCTTCTTTTAGCTCTGATTTTCATGTAGAATTAAGCTAGATATAAGCAAAAGTTTGAAAAAGCTAGTTAAAGCCTAGTTTCTGTTTTGCAGAACAAAGAGCTTAATTTCTGGCTTATTCTGTTGATAAAAGTAGATTTTGCTTTTATTAAAGTTGTTAAGAATAAGCTGTTCTATAACTTCGTAGTTTTAAGTTTTAGCTGAAATTCACTTTTTCAATAAGCCAAAAATAAGCTAGATCGCAGGGTTTAAATCGTATTATCTTGATAGTTAAAGGGTAAACGTTTGCACCAGAGTGTAAATTTCCAATAGTTACTCCGCCTACCCTTTACTTTCCTCTTTTACAATTTCTACCCTAGACGTTTTCGAAAAAAAAAGGGGAAAGACAAGAGGTCCGGGTGAGCAAGACTCGAACCCGTGACCTCTCGATACGATCCCCTTTATAACAAACACCATACCGCTGCGCCCTTGGGTCTTTTTCGTTAAAGACTCAAGGGGCTTAATATTTAAGGGTGTTTTGGTTTTATAAGCTTATAAGCTGAAATAGCTTATTTACGGGCTTATTTCTTAAGCTGCTTTTTGTTTCTCATTTTTCGTAGGATTGTCCTAGTGTAAAGTATTTTTTATAAAATTTTCAGAATTTTTCGTAATCATTTACTATTTTTTATAATTTAATTTAGTTAAAACTTTTAAAAATTCATAAAAAATACAAAAATTATCAAAAAAATATTTTTCTTTTTTAGAAAATTTTATTTTGTCGTATAGTTTGTAGGAAAAATTTAAAAGTTTTCGTAAAGTCATTTTTACAACTTTCCATTTTTTTAAGAACGGGGTCCGGGTGCGGTTTTTTTGTCTTGACTCGTTTTTGGGTCAAACGAACTCCGTTTTCGGTCTAGTCTTTTTCATTCTTCGTTATTTGTCCCGTAGAGTAGTTTAGAAGCAAAAATTTCTTCGTAGGGTTAATTTTAAAGATTTTAGGTTTTTCCCCCTTTGTTCGGGATTCGTGCTCCTGTTTTTCAGCTTAATTTCGTAATTTTTAGGATTTTCTTAAACGTTTTTGTTTGTTGTTGTTTAATTTGACTTTTCCACACTTTCAATTCCATTCTCTCCTTCAAACTCAAATCTTCAACTGTATCGATTTTCCAGTCCAGCCTCGTTGGGGATAAACGACCCGGGAACACTCTATACTACTTCTCGGTTTCATTGATTGTTGTTTTTAGATTATATATATTTTATATATTTTATTATATATTATATATATGGTGTAAAACCACTCAATCAATTTTTGGCGCCGCTGCCGGGGAGGCTGTGAAACGATTATCGTTACGTTTGTCAGTTTGTGTTTGAATATGTGAATATTTTCTTTTATAAAAAACATAAAAAATACAAAAATATTTTTCATTTTCTTTTATTAGTATAATTATCAGATAAAAAACCAAAGAAAAACCAAAAATATAAAAACATTGTCCATAAAAATAAAATTCACAAATTGGTAAAATACCAAAATATAATATTCTCAACTGAGGTATTATCATAATAACTTCCGGTGAACTTGTTGGTTCCCACATGAAAAAAAAAAGAAAAAAAAACAAAAGAATTAAAACTGCCTTTGGTGTCACTTGTAAGATACGCTTCACCTTTTAATTGATAAACTAACTATAAGAGGTTATAAGAGAGGGTTGTTCATGAGAACTACGACGCCTAAAGGAAAGGTTTTTTTAAAAGACTTCGCGCTTTTCCCCGCTCCTCCGCTCCTATTGTGCGTTTTCCTTTTAAAGAGCCTCCCGAGAAACGAGTTGACCTATAATTGGTTTAAGTTGTCTTATCTCATTTTGTCCGTTAAAATAAATTGTGAATTAATGGAAAAACCAAAAATAATCTTCTTTTTCTTCGTATCATTTAATTCTTTTCTTATCCATCTTAATGTTTAATTCTTATGACGTCATTCGATTATCGTTTGGATCCGATTTACGCGATTAAAGAATGCTCGTCTTGTGGAAGTTTGTACACTTCAAACTGTGGTTGTTCGAAAGGGAGTCTTGGAGACAAGATTCTTGTTCCAATACCCGACTCGTCTCAACGATCCTTTAAAATTGAAAATTTTTGTCTCGATTGTGGAGACCCAATTCATGGTTTTCATTGTCAAGGATGTGCTCTAATACAAAAGACATTCGAGGAAGTCCTTCAAGACTTCCAAGACACTTCCAAGTCATCCGATGACAATACCAACGTTGTTAATGCTCCTCAAGAGCCAATCGTTGTTAATCAGGACCCCGGTGAAAAGTCCTCACCAAGTCCTCTACACATTGACCATTGTTGTCACGAGTGCGGTGATTCGTTAGATGGAATCTTTTGTCGACAATGCACGTGTAAGTCTTGTGGGAAAGGTGCTCATTACGGTTATAATTGCCCTCCGAGAGTTCCGATTATCACTAATCCGGAACCATGCAACACTCAAACCATTAGTGAGCCCCTACAAAACTTACAAAGTTTACAACAACAATGTCTTCTTGGTACATGCCTAAAATGTGGTTGTAATGAATACAATGGAGTTTGTTTTTATTGTAAAGTTGGAAACGGAACACCAAGCAATTTTTCAACTCCGTACTCTTCTAACGATTCTCCAAGTGTTGCAAACCATCCTCCACAACCACAATACGTACCATACTCTTGTGAGATACGTGGGAACGATTCTCATTACGGTTACGATTGTCCACCTCAAGTCCCGTTTGTCTACAATCAGGACATAAATATGTTTCAATCAAAACATTTGATTATTTCCACAAACGTCACGAGTTATCCACAAACAATATCATGTTGTGAAAATTGCGGGGGTCCTCATGAAACCTTCCGATGTCAACCAATGAATGAAGACTATTATCATGAGCAAAATTCTTGCTATGATTTAAATTCTTTTGGTTTGGACCAAACTCAACCCCCGCAATATACCGTCAATCATCCAATCTTCAATCCTCAAAATGACCTTCTCAATTCTCAAAATAAGCTTACGGAACAAATGACAACCTTACGTGATTTGGTTGGTCAAGTCATACAAAAGAAGGAAGAAGAAAAGCGAATCGCGGAAGAACAAGCAGCTAAAGATCGAGGTCTTGAAGATTCCCATTTGCTCCGAAATGACAAGACGATAACCATTGCAATCACACCCGATTTACCACTACCGAGGAACCCGATAACTCTCTAAGTATGGGGGACGAGCATCTTGACACTATTCCAGCAACGGAATCGGACGAAGTAATAAAGTCTAGTGTTGAGGACCTTGTCCCAATCCCAAGTGAGCCCGAGGGTATTCCCGACAGTGTGTGTGATGTGCCTCTTTGTAACAATCCTACCTCTCTTGAAGCTTTCAAAGAACATTCTGAGACTATCATCGATTCCAACGATGATTCTACTTCGAGTGATGACGATTCTCCCTACGGTGAGAATATCGATTATGTCGATGCATCACCTCCCGATGTTGAGATCGTCAGCTTAGAGGTGGTGGAGATTGTTGATCCGGAAGTTGGAAGGATTGATGATGATATTCTTTTAACAATCAAAGACGATATCCTTCGTGAAAAATTGTTGAATATCAATCTTCTTATTGCTAAGATCGATGCATTAAGAGATAATCCCACTCCATCTTCCGAAGTTGTGATCAAGTCTACCTCCTCATTTCCTAATCTTTTCTTGGAGGAGACTAACACCTTTGATAATTCTATTCCCGAATCTGAAACTTTCCGCTTTAATCTAGAAGAGATTAGTAGTGGCAGTCCCACTACTCATGTTGATTTTTCTCAATATGATTCGTTTATCTTTGATCTTTCGAATGATCAGTTTCCTCCTGCCGATAGGAGTGACTTTTATCATGAGGAGTTCGCGGATGAACTTGCTCACATCATATCTCCACCGGAGTATGATCATTTCTGCTTTAAGATTGAGCCCGAGCTGGGCAATCTTACTATGGATGTGGTGGAAGATATTTTCCAAACAAGAGAACCAAGAGTTCATGTGCCTAATGTTTTAACCACCCATCCCACCCTTCACCTGGATCTGGATTTCATACTCTTAAGTGAACCCCTCTTCGCTTATATTGTATGGTTGTATTTTTATAATTTCTAGAATTAAAATGAAATTTATTCATGCTTTTATGTACTTTTCTTGCATTAGGGGTATTTTGGTAATTTTACACTTGTTGAGATTTTTAGGTTTTACAATGGCCATATTCCATGATATGATCGAAAAGACTATGGAAGTGTTTTTGGATGATTTCTTGGTTTTTGGGGATAGTTTTGATTCGTGCCTCTCCAATTTAGAAAAGATGCTAAAACAGTGTGAAGACACGAATTTAGTTCTTAATTGGGAGAAGTGCCACTTTATGTGTAGAGAAGGAATTGTGTTAGGACATAAAATTTCAAAGTCGGGAATTGAGGTCGATCGTGCTAAAGTCGATGTTATCGCTAAGCTACCTCACCCGACTACCGTAAAAGGTGTTAGGAGTTTCCTAGGTCATGCGGGTTTTTACCGACGTTTTATCCAAGACTTTTCCAAAATAGCTAGACCGATGACTCACCTTCTTGAGAAGGAAACACCGTTTGTGTTTTCTAAGGATTGTATTGATGCTTTTCAGACTCTTAAAAAGAAGCTTACCGAAGCTCCGATCTTAGTTTAACCCGGATTTGGAAACCTATCCTTTCGAACTCATGTGTGATGCAAGTGATTTTCGCGATTGGTGCGGTTTTAAGACAACGAAAGACGAAGCACTTTCAGCCTATACATTATGCTAGTAAAACAATGACAGAAGCTCAAATTCATACACTACCCACGAAAAGGAAATGCTTTGCCGTAGAGTATGCTTTTGAAAAGTTCGGCCATATCTAGTCTTATCTAAAGTGTAGTGTATACGGATCATTTCGGCTTTAAAATACCTTATGAATAAACAAGACGCCAAGCCGAGGTTGCTCCGGTGGGTTCTTCTCCTACAAGAATTTGATATCACCATCCGTGATAAAAAAAGGAAGTGAGAAACCTTGCGGCGGATCATTATCTATACTTGAGAATCCTCAAAGGATGTT
The DNA here is from genome assembly GCA_026074375.1 of Tanacetum coccineum. Lineage (NCBI taxonomy): Eukaryota > Viridiplantae > Streptophyta > Magnoliopsida > Asterales > Asteraceae > Tanacetum > Tanacetum coccineum. The sequence goes on from BQNB010010892.1 coordinate 14,279, forward strand.
TAGAAAACCAAACATAAAAGAACATTTTCCCTTGAGGAGACTCTTGGAGTTATTTCTAGTGAAAGTACCCCATGGTTTGCTGACTAAGCAAATTTCCCTGCGGGAATTTTTATCATCAAAGGCATGACGAACTCAACAAAAAAGAAAGTTTTTCAAGGACGTTATACATTATTTCTGGGACGATCCCTATCTTTTTCGTATATGTGCGGATCAAATCATTCGAAGGTGTGTGCATGGGCAAGAGCCTTAAAGATATCCTCAAGCTGTCCATTAAGGACCCACCGGGGGCCATCATAGTGCCAATCTCACTGCTCAAAAAGTATTTGATGCCGGATTCTTTTGGCCTACCATATATCGAGATGCTCATACAATGATCAAATCTTGTGATTCATGCCAAAGACAAGGCAAAATTTCACAACGAGATGAAATGCCTCAAAACGCTATCCAAGTTTGTGAAATCTTCGATGTATGGGGTATTGATTTTATGGGACCATTTCCGTCTTCACATGGGAATAAATACATCCTCGTAGCCGTTGATTATCTTTCAAAATGGGTTGAAGCAAAGGCGCTCCCCACAAATGATGCTAGAGTTGTAGTTAAGTTTTTGAAATCCCTTTTTGCCCGATTCGGAACACCTAGAGCTATTATAAGCGATCGTGGGACCCATTTTTGTAATGATCAGTTTGCTAAAGTAATGTCTAAGTATGGGGTCACACATCGTCTTGCTACCGCTTATCACCCTCAAACGAGCGGTCAAGTGGAGGTGTCCAATCGTGGCTTAAAACGTATTCTAGAAAGGACGGTTGGAGAAAACCATGCCTCGTGGTCCGACAAACTAGATGACGCTTTATGGGCATTTCGTACTGCTTTTAAGACACCAATTGGTTGTACGCCCTACAAGTTAGTGTACGGAAAGTCTTGCCATTTACCTATTGAGTTAGAGCATAAAGCATATTGGGCTTTGAAACATGCTAACTTTGATCTTAAAACCGCGGGCGATCACCGTAAGCTTCAACTTAATGAACTTAATGAGCTTCGTGATCAAGCTTACGAGAATTCTTTGATTTATAAAGAGAGGACGAAATTACGTGAGGACACAACAATATCTCTCTCTCTCTCTCTCTCCATTTCCTATCCTCGTTGAAGATAGTGACTCTTATGGAGGAGATTGATTTATTTCTTGCTTCTGATGACTCGATGCCACCGAGCATTGAGGATGACGATTATGACTCGGAAGGGGATATTCGTTTTCTTGAAGAATTGCTTAATAATGATTCCTTTCCCCTTTCCGAAAATGAGTCATCTAACCTTGATCATTTTAATGATCCATCACCTTCTCGTCCTCCTCCAAAACCACCGGATGTTGAGATTTGCTTTGATTTTGAGCCCGATACGGGTGTTGTTACTAAAAAAGTGGTGGGTGACATTTCTAAACACGTCCAGTGTTTGACCTTCTGCTTTCTTTTTCATCCAAAAACGAGGACAAAATGTTCAATCCTGTTATTCTCATTTCTTCTCTCTTATCTCATCGGGGCGAAATCATTTCTAATTTTTCTAAGAGCCCGATGATGAATTCTGGAGGGGACATTCCTTACTTGGATGTCCCGTTTCTCCATTTCTATCCTCCTTGACCAGCTCAAGTATGGGGGATCGAGTCAGGCTCAAGACCCGGTGAACAAAAATAAGCGCTTCTCGAAAGGCAACCCGTGTCTTTTCTTCTTTTCTATTTTCTTGATTAATAAGTGAGTGTGTAATTTTATAGCCCAAGTGTGGGGGTAAAACCCGACATTTTTGAACATTGAGGCCAATGTTCCATTCTAAGTGTGGGGGAGGGGATTTCTATCGAAATGTGATCTTACCTGTGCCTTCCTGTGTCCCTCGCAACCCCGTTTTGGCCAAAATTTTAAATTTTTAAGTCTTAATATCCAGTTTATTGTTCATATCTAAAAAAAAATTTAAAATAGTTGACACGAATGTAGGTTTTCAGTTGGTGAGAATGAAAAGTAAATTTTGACCCGACCATTTTTATATCTTAGCTTTCTCCTTAACTGTAAATAGATTGATTTTGCTAATCTTTTATACAAGGAGCTATAAAAAGCTAGTCTAGCTTGAAAAGGTCAAGACTTTGCAAGTTCTCATAACTGATTTTAAATATGCGAAGTTCGATTTATTAGAGTTGAGATTGTTGCCAGTCTATGTGACTTGTTAAAGTGCGGATCTTAATTCATTAGGCTAAGTCACGAGTTTCTTTCTTAGAAATTTTAAATTGTGAAGAACAAGAGATGATAGAGTAGAGTATAAGTTTTGATGCTAAACATAGAATAGTTGGATTTCTTTAAGGCTCATGAGTGTTAATTGTGGTTTTTTCTCCCATTAGCTTGTTTCACCTAATTGTTTAATAAATAGAGTTGTGCGGTTTTTTGGTTAATAATTAGTTAATAGAAGTTTTCTTTAGTTCCTTTGTGATTAAGATGAGTACACATCAGGAATACTTAATTTGGCATACTATATGTATCACAATAATAAATATTTTGCTTATCCCTTAAAGAGCCTTAGGGTATATGGGGTAGGTAAAACTAATAAGTGAAATTATAGCCTTATTCATTCCTTAAAGAGCCTTAGGGTATATGGAATGGATATTGTTGCTTAATTTTTGTCTTGTTTGTACCTTAAAGAGCCTTAGGGTATATGGTGCAAATAAGATTGGTCCATTTATGTCTTAAAGAGCCTTAGGGTATATGACATGAATGGTGCCTTGCTTAAGTAACCTAATAAAAGCCAAATTTTGGTCGCCTCGATGTGGACTTTAATCTTGATGACATTTGATCTTTTGAAAAGGGCTAGGAGCTAATTATTGCATTTTTAACCGTTACGCTTTATTTTTGGAATTAATAAGTATCGAAATAAAGTCTTAAAGAGCCTTCGGGTATATGACTTAAATAAAATCTTGAGATACAAAATTAGGAATAAGGGAGGAAAAGTAAGTACACAATTAGCTTTTATGAGTAGTGTTAGCATCATAACTTGTATTTTGCAATGATCTTGTTTTTAAGCTTGGCTTGGAGAGGTGAAAGTCGGGGACGATGAATTTATCCATTTGGACACTTTTTGTGCTTTTTGTTTCGTGATCCTAAAAGTTATCAATGAATAATGAAAGCAATACATTATGTCACACATGAATAAGTTGTAAGTTAGAAATTATGAAAATCATAAAAATGAAAGTAGATCTAAAAAAAAAATGAAAAAAATAAATATAAAAAAAGGGTAAAACGGGGGTGTTTGCGAAATTAAATGATTTTTGAACCTTTTAATGACCTTTTCTGTTCTTGTTTGATTGTGAGGGGTTATAAGTTAAAAGGGGATAAAATTATTTATTTCCGGGTTTGTTTTATTTACATTGCGTGTCGGACCAGCAATGGCTTAATGTGGGAGAATTTGATGAGCGCTAAAATACACATCTTTTATAACCCGTAAAACATTATAAAATGGACTAAAAATACTAAAATATACTTTATTATATTGCAAATATGTTTGTTTGGTATTTCTATGTCTTGCAGGTAAAAAGGATTGAAAACAGTGCAATATCGAGCTCAAAATGGACAAGTTTAATTATTACTCAAAGTCAAGATGAAGTCGTGAAAAATCCCTAAGCATGCCAGTGGAAAGAGCGCTAGAAAACGTGTTCAACGGTGCCTTCGGATTTTGTCGAGCCAGCCCATATTATCTTAAGCCCTTAAAACATTTACCCAAGCCCAACTTATTAAAAATGCCCATATAAAAAAAACAATAAAAAAAATGTGAAATGAAATTGAGATTTGGAGTTGAGGTCACGTGCAGGGGAATTAATTCCCTAACCATCACATGCTCCTCCACTAACTTGTTTTGGCCAATTGGACTCCGACACGTGGTGAAGCTTTTTGTGTACAATTCATTTACATTGCATTTGATCAAATGGACGTTATCTACTGCGTATAAATGAAGCAGAAATTATGGGTACGTGGCATCGTTTTAACGGATCGATCATGTTGGAATTAATTGGCGATCCGAGGGAAAGGTATTTAAAGCCAATCATTGGCTCAAATGATTGGATCAAAAATTACAAAACACCCCCTTCTCACTCCTATAAGAGCACCTCGCTCCCTTTCATTTTAGTAGCTAGGATTTTTTAGTTTTTAGTTTTTTTTAGCTTATTTAAGATTTGTTATAGTTTATTTCAATTTTGTTACTTATTGTACTAGCTTATTTTAAAAGCTTATTCTGATGATGTAATAAGAACAAGCATAGTTGCCCGCGCGTTGCTGCGGGGCGGTGTTTCTTTTATCATAGATGTTGGTGTTTTTTTAAGCATTGGTCGCGCGTTGATGTGGGGCGTTATTTTTTTTATTTTTTTTTATTTTGTTTTTTGTGCGGCTATGTGTTGGGCGTCGTGTCGTGCGTGTTTTTTGATCAGAATAAATCAACACTTGTAATTTTTTTTCTTATTTTGTGCCGAGCAAAAAAAAAATTTAATTATTTTGTGCAATAGTTTCTTTTTTTTATATGGGCTTATGTGTTTGGTCTCATGTCGCGGATATTTTTTGATCTGAATAAATAAGTACTTTTGTAATTTTGTACTGAACAAATTTTTTTTTTAAAGTTGCCTAGTTATAGGGGAAAAAAAAGTCAAATGGGTCGGCCCAAAGTGGGAGCCCAATGGGCTGGTTACTGTAACACTGTAGCAAGCGGTTCAAAACGTCTGAATAAATAAGTATTTTTGTAATTTTGTACTGAACAATTTTTTTTTTTTAAGTTGCCTAGTTATAGAAATAGAAATAGAAAAAAAAAGTCAAGTGGGCCGGCCCAATGGGCCGGTTACTCTAGCATTGTAGCACTGTAGCAAGTACGGTTGAAAACGACGTCGTTTTCAACCTCTAATGTGTATATACAAGCATAGTTGCCCGCGCGTTGCTGCGGGGCGGTGTTTCTTTTATCATAGATGTTGGTGTTTTTTTAAGCATTGGTCGCGCGTTGATGTGGGGCGTTATTTTTTTTATTTTTTTTTTTGTATTTTGTTTTTTGTGCGGCTATGTGTTGGGCGTCGTGTCGTGGGTGTTTTTTTATTAGAATAAATCAACTCTTGTAAATTTTTTTCTTATTTTGTGCCGAGCAAAAAAAAAATTTAATTATTTTGTGCAATAGTTTCTTTTTTTTCATATGGGCTTATGTGTTTAGTCTCATGTCGCGGATATTTTTTGATCTGAATAAATAAGTACTTTTGTAATTTTGTACTGAACAAATTTTTTTTTTTAAGTTGCCTAGTTATAGAAATAAAAAAAATTAAAAAAAAAGTCAAATGGGCAGGCCCAAAGTGGGAGCCCAATGGGCCGGTTACTGTAGCACTGTAGCAAGCCTTTTTCAAAACGACTCGTTTTTATTTATTTTTTGTAATATGTTTTTGTGCGCTATTGTTGCCGTCCCGTGTCGTGGTGTTTTTTGATCAAATAAATCAACTCTTTAATTTTTTTTCATTATTTTGTGCCGAGAAAAAAAAATTAATTATATGTGGCAATAGTTTCTTTTTTTTATATGGCTTATGTGTTTGGTCTCTTGTCCGCGATATTTTTTGATCTGAATAAATAAGTACTTTTGTAATTTTGTACTGAATAAATTTTTTTTTAAGTTGCCTAGTTATAGAAATAGAAAAAAAAAGTCAAATGGGCCGGCCCAAAGCGGGAGCCCAATAAATTGGGCCAAAAAAGTCACTGTAGCAAGCTGTGGGAAACGACGTCGTTTCCCACCTTGAATGTGTATATATATTAATGGCTTAAAATTCGTTGGAGATCTCGGTTTGCTTATTTGGTCGGAAGGGAGCTTAAATTGCTAGTGAATAACTTTTGTAGCTTTTTTTAGTTTAATATCCTCGTTAGTTATGAAACTCATTTAGATTCTCGTGTGAAAATTGATTATTTTCTTTAGTTTCAAAGTCTAAACAGCTTATAAAATGCGTTTTACCATTTTTTCAATACATAATAGAAAGTTTCGATCTAATTTTCTAGTGCTTATATGTTAATTCAACTATTGGGTATCATTCGATTATAGTTCTGTTTCAAGCTCAACACAAAACATCGGTTAATAAGGTTTCCACTAGTTGCTTATTCGTGATTCACCATTTCACTTTTGATGCTTCGAAATTAGATTGTTAGCTTAAGTTCTTATCTGGTAAATGAAATAATGAAAACTCATTTGTTTCATTCTCGTGTTAGCTCAAATCATTTGGGCCTAAGTTATTTGAAAATTGTAGAGCCTTCATTTGGTTTGATTGTTTAAATTGGGCCTGCGTTGGATTAGTGTAAGTTTTTTTAGTCCACTGTTCGATTAACTAGCACTGTGAATTTAACAGTTTATATCTCTTAACCATTTATATTGGTTTATTTGTTTTGGTACCAGACTACGTCACGGGCCGCGTAGCTTACGGGTTTATTTAGCTATACTGAATTTAATTATTTGTTTTATCTAAATAAGATCGGAGTGGTATTCGTTTATTACGTCACCAATTCGGTTCCATTTTCTTTCTTTTTTTCAATTAATTAGTATAAATTTATTTTTGTCATTAAATGATATGTTTACTTATTTGATTAATATAAGTAGCGAGTAGTTTACGTGTGTTTGCTAAGTGATTAGTGATTTGGAATTTAAGTGCGAGTTTAAAAAGGTTTAAAAAAAAGGTTTAAAAAAAATTAATAGTCAATTTATATTCTGTCATTTACTTTTAATGCATTTTTAATACTTGTCATTTATTTTTTAAAGAGCATTTTACTTAACTTGTCATTTAATTTCTTGAAACTTGTTTTCTAAGGATTTTTATTCGTTAAACCTAAGCCCGCACTTAAGGAACATTTCACGTCACTTAGCAAGCATATTTGTCATTTATATCAATTTTAGTATAATCTTTTAGTTTTTAATCTTAGAATTAATATTAGTTTAATTTTTAGTATAAAAATAGTTTTAAAACCAAAACCAAAATATTTGTCATTCAAGCACCAAACGAAACATTCTCATGAATTTCAATTCATCTCTCGCCGTGGAAACGACACTCGGAAGATAGACTATTATTTTTCCTAAAGTAATTGTCTTATCTGACAGGATATACTATATATTACTACAACACGCGTTTGACGTTTATCAGTAGGCAACAAATTTTTTATACTTGAAAGCCCAAAAGAAGCAAGTCGTAATGGAAAGAAGGTGTTTTTCTCAAAATGAGTTCTTTTGCTGAGCAAGTTGAGACGCAACACTATCGCCAAAGTATTCCTTATTTCAACTTAAGCTGGACAGTAGCTTAGACATCTTACATAACTTTTGCAAAAGTGATAATTATTACATATTGTACAGGAGTTAGGTTTTGCGTTTGCTTATGTTGTCATATTAAACATAAGCTTATTACAAACACCATGAATAACCTAATGGGAACAGTTTCTTCTTGAAGGTAACTTATATAAGCTAATACACATGATCATATTTGTTTCTGTTACACTCAAGGGGTGCTTGGAAAGCTTATTTCTAATAAACCAAGACAACCATTTATATAAACTCAGGCATAGCATTCGGTGTCGTTTCTGTTTGATTATAAAACATCATAAACAAATACAAACCTAAAATTTAGAACTCACAAAATTAAACACAATTAAACCCAAACCCATCATATCTTCTCAATACTTGTCCACCTTGACTAATATTTTATCACTTCACCACTAAAGACCTGTCCGATTGTTCTTACTTAAATGAGTGAAGAGCTGACATCAAAGATAAGCTACTATTCTGAAATTCACAACATGTTTGATGTTATATTCCCTGTGATGGTGCCTAGTATAACTCAAAGTTCACGCGTTCAATCCCGTTCTCTAATCATGTTCTTACGTGATTTTCCTAGAGGACATATTGGTCATGACATGATACTTGGTCGTCAATGATTTAGTTTCTCATGTCTAGCGTTATTGAATCTGTACTCCTATAGGATGCAAATAATGTCAACGCATTTCATTTGCTACACTAAGGTTATTATAATCTCCTTTGTATTCCTTTTATATAATTTAATTTATGGCATGTTGGTAACCTGACGTTATGCCTAGAATGATGAATCAACCTTATGTATTATAGCATGTGCATAAACAGATGCTATGCTAGAGAATTCCCTAAAGATGTACACGCTGATGAACTGACCATAGAATGGGAAAAAGCATAATCTAAATATATATATTGGCATAAGTACAATGCGACAGTATTGCAAGAATGTTATTTATCGTGAGTTCCAACACCATTTGATCATAGATGTTCACTTCACGTTATATGAAATTATGAATTAAAATGTACCTTTTCGTCCTCCACGTGAATCTGATGCAACTTCTTGAGATAATAAAATTCATATGACGACCACCCTTCGTGCTGCAAGAAACATCAACAAAGGTAAGTTCCTTTATCGTATAAATTGGGTCCACAATGTTGAGTAATAAGAATTTTTTTTTACAAAACTGGTTAAGGTACTAACCCTGAGAAAGAATCGGCCATTAAGTACTCAAGTACCTCATTTGGAACTTATCGATTTGAAGCGTTATTCGCTTTCCAAAATTAAGCTCGTTGTGTTTTCATGAACGGTTAGTTTCTGGTTTTTTGGTTTTTCCACTTTAGGTAAGCAAGAAAAAAATGAACTCGGTTGTGTTGGGTCATCACCATAAGTTTAGCGTTGTCTCCTGCTGCAATTGCTGAGATGAACCCAGCCGTGTGAGGTTCATTTGGTCTTTTACCCTGCATAATCAAGTTCATTAGTTAAAACCAACTATTAAGTTTTGCTTAGTTTGTTGTTAGTCATTGAAATAAGCTGTTTATCGGGTCTAAATTATTTCGTTTTGAAATAATCTTAAACACCCTAAAAAGAAGTTTTATTAATATGGAAATTGCGTATGGTTTTGACTAAGCATCCTGAAGTTGGTTAATCCAAACTGCTTGTTTAACACGCAAGTTATTGATAATGACATGGCATTAGGTACCCGTTCCAGGTATGCTTTTACTTAATATGTTGTGGTTATTCCTTTCCATATCAATTACCCTCGCAAAAACACAATTTTAACACATGATAAGTTTTTAAATGGTTTATATTAAACATTTAAATGGGTCAATTTGCAGTACCTTGTGTTTTCGCTAACTCACCTAGGTAGGAGAGTCTAATAATGCAATAAGCAAATACGCACTTAAAGGCTGTTTATGTAAGCTTATCTATTGAGGTTAAGCTTAGGTTGAATGAGTAGCTTATGGGTTTATGGTGATGAAGGATAACCTCGCGTCCCAAACTTATCTAAACAGTAAGGGGGTGTTTGTCTCGGCTCATATAACCGGCTTACGGCTTATTTGGTTTTGGGCTTATGTTTCATAAGTCCACTTTTTGTGGCTGATTTTGAAACTTCTCGGCTTATATAAGTAATCGTGATTCTAAGCAGTAACAACAACAATCTGGGCATCAATATCAAATCTGAGTGGTATCTAATCAAAAAACACTTTTAATCACAAATAAAGGCAAACAATCCTTTTTAGAAACATAAAAAAACATAAACCCAATAAAGATCATGAAATCAAACAGTAACAGTTAACCATTAAGATCATGAAATCAAGCACTAAAACATATACCTTATTTACTTCAAGCTTAATAAGGCCCAAAAATAGTCACCAAAATTATCGGCAACGAAACACCCAATAATAATTCCACTACCAAAACCATCATCACCAAACAAACCCTGGCTCATCTCGTATTGCAGTAACAAAGAAAAGACCACGATCAAAACCGACTCCATTAGATTTCAACTTAGCGACAAAAGAGTAGACCATAGGTTTTAAAGCTGTCAGAAGCAAAGACGAACCATATGATCATCTATGAAATCTGATTTAGATATCTATGAGATCTGATTTAGAGAGAAAGGAAGAAAGATCGAGAGAGGCGTGTGTTGGAATTCGTTATGAGAGAGAGAAGAGGTGTACAGGTGTGTATGTTTTTTGTTTTTATTTATTGATGGCAACATGTATGCCACGTACGTGGCATGGTTAACCGGGACATTATACTACGACCCAAAGAAAACGGGCCGGGCCAGTTTGTGCATTCAATGCAGCCTCGGGATTACGTTCGTGCGTTTTAATATAAAGGTATAATAAATGTATAAAAAGGATAGATTATATATTTAGACCCAATAAGAGTATGGGCCAATTAGCCAGGTCTATTGTTTGTACAGAATGCAAGCCCAAATATCAAAGACCATATTGGAAATTAACCTAGCTACATAAACATCTCTTTTAACATTTGAGCTTAACAGAACCAAGCTGCCGCTCTCATCCGATCCGACCGACATCATGGTAATAATCAAATCTTATCTCTAGATCTCTTATATCTTTATCATTCTGAATAAACTGTTCACATCACTAGTAATAATGCCTTTGATCGAAATGAAATTATTGTTTAGTGTTTTATATCTTTCTATGGTTTGATATCTAGGAGTTAGGAAATTATTATGACTTGTATTTGGCTTTTATGTGATGTGTTGGATGTTTATTTGATTCAGGGTTTTGAGGATTTTAGTATACTTTATTTAGGTGTTATTGGAAAACCATTGCTGTTGTTTATCATAAGTTTTTAATAAACTATATGTATGATGAGACTAGGGGGGTGTTTGTTTGAGCTTATTTTTGGGCTTATGTGATTTTGGCTTATTTTTTATAGCTTTATTGTTTTGGCTTTTTTTTGAGACATGGACTTATGTTAGCTTACTGTAGCGTAATATGCTTATATAAGCCCACAAGTCTCTAAATAAGCTGGAAATTTTGAGCTTATGAAAAATAAGCCCAATTTACATAAGCTCAAACAATAGTTATTTATTTATTTATTTATCTTTGGTCGTATATTGAGCCTAAGTTGCATGACTTGCCATAGTATGAGGGTGTTTGAGGTTGCATTTTCATTGGGATTATCTGCTTATTGCGTTTACGAAACGCAGATTGGCAAAGCAAAGTCAATAATTGATTAATTGCGTTATACATCTTCCAAAACGTGGTTTTGTAGCAGCATGTAGAGACTTGCTGTTGGGAAATGCGTTTCTTTTCTTTCAACAAAATTGTGTTATTGCCTTTACTTTTTGCCCATTTTATTGCATGCTGCTAAGTGCCGATGCAAGAGTGAATTGTTAAATTTTCTTTACTTCCTTAAAATCCAATTCAATATAAATGGTGGCCATTTACAGTTTTTAATGTACTAATATGCACTCAGCTTTTGGTTCATAGATAAAATAAATTATAACTAGTAGGGAAGTTTGCTTTACTTTCATAACGTCTTCTGAGAGTGTATAATGTACTTTTAGAAGTATAATAATTACTAAAGTGTAATTGTTGAGTTAGAAATGTTAAATTTCTTTCATTCTTCTATCTGTTAAGCAAATATACAACAATGTCCATTTTGGTCATTTTATGTCTCAAATTATCAAATAATCTGATTTGCCAAACACTCATAAAAGTGATTATCTGATTATTGCCCTGTCAAACAACATAATCAAATCCAAACACTATGTTTCAAAATCACGTTTTGTAACAGCTGATTATTCGTTTTCAAACGGATAATCTATTTTCAATAAGCAATCCCAAACACCCCCTATATGGTATTTTTTGTATTCATGCTGCTTAGGTGTGTTATGAATTAGTTATTATTGTGTACTCAATATGTTTACTTTAGTGATATTGGCATTCCACAAGCTCTTTGTGATCTCTGCTTATAACTATGCTACAGAAACAGGAACAAGCTTGCATCGTATTATCATAGTTCTCTCTTTGTATGCTAGATTGTGAGTTTAATAGCCTTTATCAACTACATTCTCTGTTCATTTTCAATTGTAACTTATTGCTAATTAGATCTGGGCTTGGCTTATTGGCAAGACGTTTTCTAGTCAAGTTTAAAGCTTTTTATATGCTGGTAACCGAAAGTGAAGATGTGTTTGCGTTAGCAAGATATTCAATAACATTTTTTATGAACTTAAACTATGTGCCAATTGTGTATCTTTTTCCCCTAGCCTGTCTCTCCTTGCATCACTTGCTTTCATGTATTATGATGTTTAGCTAATGATAGTATTTGTTTGCAGCCGTCACACAAATCATTTATGATCAAGAAGAAGCTTGCGAAGAAGATGAGGCAGAACAGGCCTATTCCTCACTGGATTCGCATGAGGACTGACAACACCATCAGGTAAAGTCGCTTAGTTATGGATCATTTGCTTCACCATGATTTCAATCTGTAATTGTAGTTAACATAGCTTTTTGTTTGGTTCAGGTACAACGCTAAGCGCAGGCATTGGCGCAGAACTAAGCTTGGATTCTGAGGTGTTATTGCAGCTAGTCAATATCAACAAGACTTGAAGTTTATGTTCTTAGTTTTATCGTAGCTCAAGTGAGACTGTTGTCATCTATGACTATTTAGTATTGCAAGTTATGTGCGACTTAAAACTGTGATGATGGCTATAAGTATGCTATTAATGTAGTGATGAAGTCTATCTTTTGACAAACAGTTAAAAACTTAATATTTTGTGGATGTTTTATCTTTGACACATCAGATCTTGTGAGCATGGTTATATCTGCCATTTGTCAAACTAACATCCAGAAACATCGTCATTTTGAAAGAGCGATTTTGTATTTCTGGTCTTTAGAATTTGGGAGGATTTCACTGAGAACAGAGATGATGGATAAAACTAAAAACACCTGGATTAGATGAATAACCAATGTAAACTTAGTCATTCTAATATTATTTGGCCAAACCTACAATGACATTGTTTGTAAAAGCTGATCAGATGGGAATTGTAGAAATTTGTATTGAACGTGAAAACTAATCTTTAACCGTGTCATTGAAGAGCCTGTAGTCTCAAAATAAATAATGCAGTTGCAGAACAACATGTAGACGGATCCATGATGCTTAGTGCGCTAAAAATCTAAAACTAAAGTACTTATTACATTAAAATAAGAAAAAACCCAAAAATTATAGACGCAAGATCCTCACTTGAATTCTAATCTCATATGCGTGTTGATAACAGTCAACCGTGATTGAAGTGGTGAGACCGCATTTTGTATATCGAACTAACCAAATATTGTGTATGCCTGTCAATTACCACTAAGATTGTCAAGACTTTCTAATCAGCTTATAATTGTATCATCAGTTTGAAGTAAACATAAGCAATTACTTGTTAGTAGCACAGGCAACTTTAGGGACGGCAAAAAAAACCGAACCCGATAGAAAAACTCGAAACGCGAAGTTTTCTGAGGTGGGGCAGGCATGCTTATTGGGTTACGGGCGGGTTTTGGGGATTTTATCGGGTTCGGGCGAGAAGCTGGACACAACATTCCCAGCGGGGATCAGAACGAGTTTGGGGGAGTATCTCGAAGCGTCTCGATAAGATGCCAATGAGAACCGAGGCGTATTAATAAGGTTTGGGGATAGAATGACGGCTCCGCCCCATTGCCATTCCTATATATGATTTGATATTCCAGTTTTAGAAAAAGCAAAGAAACAAAGGACCCAAAAGAAAGAAAAGAAACCTGCCGCAAAAACCAGCCAATGAAAGACCCACCAGTTATCTATTTTTTTCCCGCCATTTCCCCTTTTCCCGCCGCCCTAAATAATAATAATACCAATCTCACTTTCACACACACAGAAAAGAAAGAAAGAAAAAACCAAGCGGAAGAAATGACGGGCGAGAAAGTAACAGAATACGAACGTAAGCGAATCGAAAACATAAAACGAAACGAGGAACTTCTCGCTTCTCTCAACATCAAATCCAAACTTTCCGATCTTTCCGCTTCCAGCAAGCGCCACAGGTTTCTTTCTTATTTATTTATTTCACTCACTCTTTCATTATTTACAACATATTTTATAATTGCTTTGTCACTGTCTCACAGATAAGAAATTAAGGGTGCGTTTAGTTAGAGAAAAAATTTCTAAATTTTCTATTTTCAGATTTGTCTAAAAAAGGAGGGGAAATAATATTCCATAAAACATAGAACACGCGTCCATATGATATTGTTTTCTTTTCTAAAGAAAACAAGGGGACGCGGTTACATGGAAAAAAGTGTTTTTGTAGTTTCCCTTATTAAAGTAAGAAATGCAAATTTTCTGTTTTGTAGAGAGTTTGATGGGAAACATTTGATTTGCACGCAATCTCTATTCTCTTTTTTTAGTACAAAACATTTTGTAGAAAACATGTAATTACAAGAGCATAATTATTACTCCCTCCCAAATTATTTTTTCTTATTTCGATTTCAGTTTACTAAAAAAAAATAGATAGCAAATTTGACCCGTATTACATTCTGCAAAGAGAAATCATCATTGATTATCTTTTTCCCTATACTGTTTTTGTCTTTGGGACTTGTTTTGTGATGGAGAGAGTAGTTTATTACTATACTTCAACCAATAAAAAAGTTTTAGAAATGTAAAATTGACATTTTATTGGTGCAGAGTATACTGATTGCAGTTTTCTTAATCCGTGTGCATTACCAAAATGGACATTTAATTTGAGACGAATATTAATTTTTGATGTTGTGGTTGAACAGGGTTCAGGCTAAATCATACAAACTTAGTCCAGAAAAGAAACTTAAATCTGAAACGCCGGTTGTAATTCGTAGATCTCTTAGAAACCAAGGAATGAAGCCCGATTCCGCAGGCTTAAAAGATGATTTTACTGAACCACCTAAGTCATCATTAACAAACTTAAAATCACAAGTTACGTCGAATAAGTCTCCTCGAGAATTGGTACCGATTAGTATGAGTGATGCAAGTACTTGTTCTCAATCGGATGCTGTACTTGTTAACAAGATTTTGAGTGTTTGTGAATTGAGTGACACGAAGAAGGCTAATGGTAAGGTGAGGGTTGCAATTGATTTGAAGTCGATGGAGTTGGAACCAGAGAATGTTGCACGTGTTGTGCCGAATAGGATACTGTGTGTTAAGTTTTTTCCGTCAGCTGATATGAAGATGGTTGTTGTGGGGAATAAGTTTGGAAATGTTGGGTTTTGGAATTTGGATTCGGAAGGTGAGGAGGGTGATGGGATTTATATGTATCATCCTCATCCGGGACCTGTTTCCGCAATTTTGATTCAGCCGTTTTCTTTGAACAAGGTATTACTTGTGACATGTCTTTCATGTTTGTTTCTGTAGATAAATCTGTAAATTGTTTGGATTAGCGATTTACATATTAAAAATGTCAATTTACTGTTAACCGTTAAATTGTGGTAGTATGTCGTGATTGTAGTCAGACTGATTAAGATGTCACACTTGAGAGTTGCTGCAAATTCTTGAAACGGGCTTCTGTTGCTGTTGATTTCTGATTATAGCTCATCATAACTTGAAGTAAAGTAATCATTATACATTGTTATGATAGTAGATATCTCATGATACTTGTTCACTATTACTCTAGTTATTTCAATTTTGCTTGTAATCAGAAATTATAATCCTAACATGATAAAAAAATGACCATAATGTTTGTTGCTTGGCTCCTATAGGTGCAATTAAATAATATTAGCCATGTGACAAACCTTTTGAAAGGAGTATATTTCGACTCATGCCATATGCTTTCTAATTTTAAGTAGTATTGATATACTTAGAGTAGTGAACCATCATATATCGACACTAAAAGGTATCTTGTGCTCTTCTGTATGTATTAATTCTGAGAACTAATGAACTTGAGGCCTCGTGGTGATAGTGGATGCCAATTATCACACATCTGTATATATTAGAGTAGTAAAGGAATAAAAATCTGTGCTAATCACACTACTAACAGTCTACAATACTTCCCTAGCTTGCTGAAAACCTTAAGATACTGTTAAGAAATTGAGGCATTAATTTGTTCTTGTAATGCTGACATGCTCATGTTACCGGTGCAGATAATTACGAGCTGTTATGACGGTCAAATTCGCTCATTAGACGTTGAAAAGCAGACATTTGGCCTCTCATATACTACTGACCATGCAATTTTCTCGATGTCTCAACGACTTGATGATGTGAACTCTTTATATTTTGGCGAGGGCCACGGACTAGTCCGTGTTTGGGATGAGAGATCTGGGAAATCATCATTTTCATGGGAGTTACATGATTCTAGGATTAATACAATAGATTTCAATCCGGTAAATATTAATATGATGGCTACAAGCTCATCAGATGGAACTGCCTGTATTTGGGATTTACGAAAAGTTGGTAAGAGTAAGCCCAAATCTCTTAAGGTGATTACTCGTAAGAGGGCTGTACATGCGGCTTACTTTTCACCTTCTGGAAGCCTTCTTGCTACAACAAGGTACAATGCAAGTGCTTAAGTTCTAAAAATTAGTTGTTAAAATGTTAATGCTTACATTTCTTTTGTTTAGTAAACGCTAATCCTTATATTTAGGTATTGATGACTTACCTTAACTGTTTCAATATTGTAGCCTTGATGATAAGATTGGAGTGCTTAGCGGAGCGAATTATGATGATGAATTCATGATCAACCATTACAATCAAACAGGCAGATGGCTTTCTACGTTCAAGTAAGCTTCTCTAAGTTTTCAGCCAATAATGTACAATGCATATGTTGACTTATATGGTGCTCTGCCTTTTGGGCGTGTCTCAAAAAGTTCAAAGCTTTTTAAAAATGTATCTAGTTTTCTTCTCATAAAAGTAATATGGCGAGCTATTGATATGATTGGTATTGGGTATTCATTTGCCTCTTCTCTGACTATGGTTCTTTATGGTTATTTGGAATGCAGGGGTGTATGGGGGTGGGATGATTCATATATATTCGTGGGTAACATGAAAAGAGGAGTTGATGTAATTTCAACAGAAGAAAGAAGACTTGTTACAACTCTTGAGAGCCCTAACATGACTGCAATCCCTTGTCGTTTTGATGCTCATCCCTGTAAGCCTGGGATGCTTGCAGGGGCCACAAGTGGAGGCCAGGTCTATGTCTGGAGCTCATAGTTGTAATTCGACCTCTAATGGCTAGTTTTATGGGGTGGATTTGTCAATCGTGTAACATGTAAAAAGTTCTGATTTCCTTGTGGCATCTTTTTCTTTCACCGCTTCATTTGATGTTGGATGTTTGTAAGATGCCTTTATCACTGTTTCTTCTAAGTTGTGCTTTCCTAGATTTTTTTTCAAAGCTTCCCCGGTAGCCAATTAAGAATTAAGACAGTTAAATTCTGAGATTGTGTAATGTTATTGTTGGATTATATTGGTTCAAAGTAGAGGTTGCAGTTTTGTTTCATATAGTTATGAATTGTGGTTTTGGTTGTCTTATATCTCAAACGGGTCAAATATAATCTTATAGCTATAAGGGAATGGGTTAAACATCGAAGTCTGTAATAATATACCGTATTATGTTTCAGTTATGTAAACATCGATTAACTATCGAATTTATGTAAAATAATTAGTCTATTTGCGTAGTTTCTTGATCCTCTGCCTTGATCAATTTTATCCAAGAGAAAGCATGATAGCCACATCAGTTTTTTGAACAGCCATTGCTACTATGTCCTGTAAAGCTTAAATGCAGAGGTTATAATAGTTTCTTTGTAAAAACAATATTCTAAGGACTCACTGACATTTTCAGTAAAAGCTTTGCCAAGAATCACACACCTGTCTATCTTGTACATCACCTACAACCCTCTAATGCATAACCCGTCAAACTCGCAACGTATAATCTAAATCTTTAAGAATTGAAAACAGAGAAAAAGTTGATAGACCTCAGATAAGTTTAAGGCATGTGGACATAGATAGAAGCGGTAAAATATGGATTATTGGTTTCTGGTTGACTAAGAAGGATTATTCAGTAACTTACAGTCTCATCTTTGCTAGTGACTCACTCGACCTGGCTGTAGCGAAACCGTCTTACGGTGCATGTTGCTTCAGTAAGAAACAGAGTCAACATTTTATGGCTTATTAAGCATATATAAATTGCATAGTTTTTTGGGAAAAGTAACAGGTGTTCATTGACATTTTTGGAATCATTTGATACGTATATTTAGGTAGCAAGATCTTAGATAACGCATAAAATGATAGAGTATCCATTGTCCCCGTACTTGCAGGCCGCAGTATTTGATATTCGAGGTTGACTAATGTTCCGACAGTACCGATATCCCATGTTTACTTGTAAATGGAGGCATCATTTTCTATTTGGTCAGATGTTATGATCTTTAAATGCTCTATTTGATCAGATATTATGATCTGTCTTTCACTTCCAGAAGCATGTAGGGAACAACATCATTATGAAAGAGCTAATGAGTCTTTATTGGGTTTGCCCTTGGACTAAAACAGCAACAAAATTAGACTTTTGATGTATTTATCTAGTCATCCTTTGATAACCTTTCAATGTCACGGGTTTTGTAAATGATCCAACTTAGTTGACTAGAGAAGTAAACAACCAAGCTTGTTGAATCAAAGATCAACCATAGGTAAACCGACAACACTTCAAAGTGTAGATGTTCACCTCAATATATTTTTTTTAATACTGCAAGCTTCATTTAAACTTCACTAGCACCTTTTTCTGCGTGTTGATCATATTGGGATTGGCACCAATGAGAACTCCAAAATACTCTACTCTAACGAAACGGACCAATAGAACATTGTAATACAGCGTTACAGGTTAGAAGATCATAAGATTTAAAGACGATCACAAGACTTGGACCAAATGTTGACTCCAAACAAGTTGATAAGCCACGAGATGCTTTTTCTTTCATGTTAACTTGATTCTTACGCTACAGGGGTGTCAAAGATGATTAGTATCATAAAGTGATTTCTTAAAACCTCATGAACTTTTGTCCAGAACTAGTCATTGCATTGTCTCCATTTTACTAGGGAAGGCCCCCAAAAAAAATTGTTTCTAAATCTATGAGATTATATTTTAATAAACAGTATCATCTTTTGCAAAAATAAGGTAAACAAGGTTTTCACTTGTTGCCATTCTTAAATTGTGATGGTTTCTTGCAATCAACTCCTCCTAGCCATGCCAGAGTTCTAGCACCCATAAGGGATGAACCTCCATACATTTGCATTGCGATCCTCATTTATAACCATAATAGGAATTTCTAATTACTTGCAATCAATCACCTTAATTAATTTCAAACATAAGCATAGAATGCAGTTACATCAGGTTTATGTAAACCATTGGTACTACAGTTTTAAGCACAATTTGTCATCACAAATAGAGTTGCAAAAGTAGCAGCAGTTTTTTTAGTAACGCCTTGTCCTAATAACTAGTAAACAATTTCCAACAGAAAAAGTCATCAAGCTTTGCGAATAATCACACGCCTTTCTCTCTTGTACTCAACTTCGTCTCTCTGATGCATTATTATCAATGCTCTCCTAACCTGTAAAAACATAATATCAACTTCCATCAGTTTCTTACTAGAAAAAATGACAAACATTGACATGGAAAATTAGGATGGAATCAAAGTCGCACGATTGATTCATTCAGGCCCATTCTTGTCAGATCATCAATTAGTCTTCTCTCTGATAAATGGCTTCCAATTCCCATTCTTCTCTTTATTTGGCTTTCCGCTTGCTGCACAAAACAAATTAAGGATATATAAACTTCATTCATTGTTATGAAGAAAAGTAAAATGCATGCATGAAAGCCGGGGAAGATAAAACCAAACCTTGATCTCATTTGCCATTTCAGGAGTCAGATTGATATGTTGGTTTATTCCAGATTTTGCAGCATCCATGGTAGAATTGTTGAAAAGCCTAACAGCTTCCTGAACATCGTTTTCGTTGGCAACATTTGACCTAAAAATATTAAAATAAGGAGTTAAGTAGACATCATATAATTAGATAAAAAGATCAAGGCATGTAGTGCAGTTAGTAACTTACAGTCTCAGCTTTGCTAGTGACTCGCTCAACCTTACTATAGCTTCCAGCTGTCTTACAGTTATGGGTACAGCAGTTGATTCCCCAGTTTCATTAGCCTGTCGCCTCATATCCTACATGAGATTTGATGTCAACATTAAGGCATTTAAGAGCATAAGTTTTATAGATTCTCATTGAATATAATGTTTGGCTTAAATATATATAAACTCAACATATGGTATAATTACGTTGGTTTTGAGAAATCTAACATGATCGAGGATCACCATACCTGTGGTATAATTACGTTGGTTTTGAGAAATCTAACATGATCGAGGATCACCATACCTGTCTAATTTTGACATAAGTCTCCTGCAACGATTTGGCTGCATTTTCTGACAGGCGAGGTCGACTCATGGTCCGACAGTACTGGATATACCTGCATAAAAAAGAGTTACATTCTGCTTCACCAATGTACAATCTAACCTTGATAAAAAATGACAGATGCGCATTTTCAAATTGCAGACCTTTTTAGCCAATTATCATGTGTGGTATCTCTAGGATCATTGGCAGCATTAGCAGATGCATGGACTTTAATGATATGACTGGCTATCATCTGCATAGAATAACCAAATGTTGCTCACTAATATCATGTTGTGAAGTTCAAGATACCAAATTTAATATTGTTAATTACCTTGTCTTGGCTAAACATCCTAATATCTTTCACAATAAAGATCAGGTCAAATCTTGAAAGAATTGTAGTCTGCAAATCAATGTTATCTTGTGCAGTCTGCAATGCCAAGATGCTGTTAGTTCATTGTAATTCAGATACGAAATAATATACTGTACTTTGTAGCAATTTTAAGTACCTTAAGATCATCATAACGCCCTGAAGGAGGGTTTGCAGCTGCAAGCACGGAGGTTCTAGAATTGAGAACAGTTGTTATTCCTGCTTTTGCTATGGATATTGTTTGCTGTTCCATGGCTTCATGTATAGCAACCCTAATAACACATTTGTAAATATGTCAGAATTTTCATGACAATGTAGAAGAAAGAGAACATATTGGTTTAACCTAACCTGTCCTCTGGTCTCATTTTGTCAAATTCATCTATGCAGACAACACCCCCATCGGCCAAAACCATGGCTCCTCCTTCCAGATAGAACTCACGCTGAACAATACACAAATTTCAGATCAATATTATATTGCAGTATACGTGACCTGATATGTTCAATAATATTTCCAAGAAAAAAATATACTTACAGTGCTGTTATCACGAATGACGGACGCTGTAAGCCCAGCAGCAGATGAACCTTTACCTGAAGTATATACAGCTACAGGAGCTGTCTTCTCAACAAATTTAAGAAACTGCACAAAAGTCAGTTGCATTAGATCATTATATTACAGCTTTAGCAAAGAAAAAGTAGCTATTTAGAATTATTGTCCCCGCATAAACAAGAGTTTAAACTGACCTGTGATTTTGCAGTGGATGGGTCTCCTAAGAGCAAAACATTAATGTCACCTCTCAATCTTACACCATCAGGCAAAGTCTGTACAAATAAAGAATGTGAGCTACCAAATGATTAAGTGCATGCAATAATGTTTTGTTGACGTTATACCTTTCTTGATCCTCCAAACAGGAGACAAGCCACTGCTTTTTTGACATTCTCATGACCAAAAATAGATGGAGCAATCTTGGAGCATATATTTTCATACACATTGCCTTCTGATGCAAACTTTTTAAATTCTTCAATCTAAAAACATAATTGACAATGAGAAGTTATACAGACTTGGTATAGGGACAACTCAGTATGTCATAATAAAATTTCAAGAAAAAAGAAAACACTAAAAGCAAAGTTACAACTGATAATAGTCACAAACTGTGTACACGTATTAATAACCAACATGCATATGAAAACTATGACAAGCTAGTTAAATCACCTCTTCTGTTGTAAAATTGGCAGGGCCACGAGTGGCTTCATTAGTCTCTTCTATTCCTACAACTCTTATATATGGTTGTCTAACTGCAACTGCTGATTTGTTTCTGGACAAACATGAAACACCATACAGATTTAGCAAAACTCATAATGTATAAAAATGTTAAATGTCTATGTTGAATTGATGACATAAGAAGTATTACGATGTAGATGACTTGGCCGCTTGAAATATGCTGTAGATTCCCATTATAGTCAGTCTTGTACCAGGCACAATCGTTTGTACAAGATGTCTGTCAACAGATAGAAGCATGTTCCTTGGTAGCTCCCCAGTTGGCACATCCTTCATTTTGTAACAAAGTAACAAAATAATGATTTAATGGACTTGAATAGTAAGTCTCAATAGAAAATATTCGTAAATTAAATCTTACCTCAGGGTTCTCCTGAAGTTTCAGTGTCTGCTGATCAACATACTTGCTTTTATCTGGAACCACAATCCATGGATCGATAGGGCATGCCATTTCACCAGGCTGTAACAATTGCAAACAATCAGATTCCATACAAAAGAAAAGTTCAAATGTAGATGAACAGGAACTATGAGCTAGTGAAGTTACTTACTTGTGGTACATGGTCACAGGATCTTGGCACAATTGCTCCACCTAGCCCCGGGCGGCAAGGAACCACCCTCATGTTTTTACAGTTCTTACACAACAAATGCACATAAGTAGCTTTAGCCTTTGTTCGGGATGCAGCAATAGTAATGCCAGATATCTTAACCAGTTTGGATATATATTGTGCCTATCATTAAAAAATTCACAGAAAACAAAAGGCATTACTCGTATAATTTAATACGAACTTAAGAATATGCTAAAAGAGAAAAATAAGGCACGAACCCCAAGAGATCTCATCGATACAGGGTCCTCATCTGATGTCAGCAAGATTTGAACCTCCCCTGTTTGTGGTTCCTCCAATTCACCGGTCTCTCCGGTAACCCTTGTCTTCAAATTTGCACTAACCTCTGCCGCTGCAGTTTCAAACTAACAATAACATACATAAAACATCCATTAGTCAATGATACAGTCATAACATAACTAATAAACATATCACGATTAAATTTGATCCTATTATTCAAAGATAACATAGTCCACTAAAATTACATGACATATATCCCAAGGTACACTCAACAAATATACCACTAAAGTAACCAGTTTTTAAGTGTTTGGATAAAAACAACAGCTAGTAATTATTTGCTTATTTAAGTGCAAAAAAACAGTTTAGAATTGCTTACTTTTAACCAGTTTAAAGAATCCAAAATCCAAACTTATCCGCCTAACTGCTTATTTTGGGGCAAATTAAGCAGTTTCAATAAGCAGTTTGTGATTTGCCTATCTACGTATTCTAGAATAAACCTAACTTTTTCCCCTAGCCCAAAAAACCCTTAAAAAAGAGATCTGCAGCTCATTCTACTTGTCAAAAACTAATTTTACGAAACAAGCAAACCCAAGCACCATTTCCAAAAGTGCTTAATTTTAATCACTGCTTATAAGCATAAGAGTTACTATGTCACCTCTTAAACCATTAAATAAAACAAATTACCGTAAACTTAAATATCTGATTATCTAATTATTACAATTAGCTACAACAAACACTGATATTCAATAAGCCCTAAAACCAGAAAAAACTTATTTTGCCCTAATTTAACAATACATAATACATCTAAAAAATCAGATCTACAAACAATATAAAATGAAAAAAAAAATATTATTATACCAGTGGTAAATAATCGGAAGGATTCTTGCGCAACAAATCCCTCAAATCCTGATCCTTATCATAAGTAAGGAGATCCGACAAATTAACCAACAAGAACTTCGGGTTTTGAATGAGAGACTCTCTGTAAGGAAAAACATTGGGCTCGTTTTGTCGCGCAAAGTTGCGAATGAACTCTTTGAATTTGCGAAGGACGGTGTGGCGAGTAGCGGCTTGTTCGGAGTCAGGGCCTCCTCCGTGTGGGAACTGGGCTTGGTCGCTGTAGAATACTGCTCCTTCGTCCCATCCTGACATTGTTAAGGGTTTTTTCTTCTTCTGTGCGTGTGTGTGTGTGAAATGAAGTGTGTGCGGCTTATGTGTGTTTTCCCGGGTTATTTGTGGGGGGTTTCTTGCTTTTGGCGGGAAGGTATTGGCGGGAAATGTGATTGGGGGTGATTGGGCTTTTGGTAAGTCCACTGGGATGATGATAGTCCAATAAAAGCCTCCAAAGTATGCCATTTTAAGTAGGGGTGTTGATCGGTTCGGTTTGTTCGGTTAGTTTGGTTAAAAGTTTTCTTAAAGTCAACCCATATACTGACCCAAACCGAATTCAAATTCGGTTTTCGGTTCGGTTGGGTTGAATCCTAGTTCGTTCGGGTTGGGTTTTGGGTTTACTACGATTAACACATTTATTAAAAAATTATAAAATTATATATATATACAAATATTTTTTATTTCAAACATAAAGATGTTTTTCAATAGTAGGATTAAAATTTTATGGATCTTTTATTCAAATATTATATTAATTTTTTTTATAGTATAAAATTTTATTAATCTTTTTTTATTTATATATATATATAAAATATAATATATTTATATTGTATTCGTTTTTAGGTTTTGACTGTCATACCCATATCATACCAAAGAACCGAAATTCGTAGTTTGGTTCGGTTCGTTTTGGCAAATTCGGTTTCGGTTATTAGGTTCGGTTCGGTTATTTGTTTTCTCGGTTTCGTTTCGGTTTTCGGGGTTTTTTGGTTATTTCGGTTTTTTTTGCTCACCCTTATTTTAACGTGTAGAGAGAAGGGAAGGGGTTTTGGTCTCATGTGTGTGAATAAAGTGGTAGTCACAGCGCCTTTTTCTTTTATAACATCAAAACACTTCATAACATTAAAAACGCCCTCCCTAATTAACACCATAATTTTTGGTGTTATGAAGACCCAATTTTTCTCACTTTTTTTTATTCTTTTATATAAAAAAAACTTATTAACTTCAAATTTAAATTTCATTAATTAAAAAAACACATTACATAAACTTAAATAAAAAAAATACATAAATTTAAATTTTATTATTAAGGTTCCACAAATGTTCCACAATATCGTGTCGAATGTATTCGTGAACTCTCATATCCCGAAGTTCTTTGTTTCTCCTTCGTTGTCTTTCGCATCGTTCGACCCACATACGTTGAATATTGCTCTCTAGAGAAGCGTACATATGTCAATATTCACTAATATCGAATTTTTGATCTTCCAATATCATGTTATGTAATATCATGCAACAATACATGGTTCTTTTAATCGTGTTTATGTGATATGATCGTGCGGGTTGTTGTATAATTCATCACCGACCTTGTAGGACTCCAAAAGCTCTTTCAATATCTTTTCTTGTACTTTCTTGAACTCTTTTAAACTTAATTGTTTTTTGATCCCTTGCGATAATAAACGCTTTGACAAACGTAGACCATTGAGGATAAATTTCATCCGCTAAATAATAACCTTTTTCGTATGTTTTTCCGTTTACTTGAAACGGAGCTTCTGGAGCTATATTCGCTAGAAGGTCATCATATAACGGTGAACCATATAAAACATTAAGGTCGTTATTTGCCTCCGGTACCCCAAAATATGCATGCCAAAACCATAATTGTTGATCCGCAACGGCCTCAGGCATTATAGTGGGGTATCTTTTATCTTTTCTTTTGAATTGACCATGTAAGGCCTTAGGACACTTTACCCTTCCCAGTGCATACAATCAATGCTCCCGAGCATTCCCGGAAGCCCGTGTTTCCTTTCATGCAAGTCATATATATGTTGGACGTCTTCTAAAGTAGGTTTCCTCAAATATTTTTCAACATACAATATATATATGCATTTAGTGAAGTTCCATAAACATTCACGTGAACATCGTTTGGCACATTGCAAATACTCATCAAACGCATCGGGTGATGTACCATATGCCAATTAGCGTATGGCGGATGTGCATTTCAAAAGATGACTAAAACCTAAACGGCCGGTACAATCAGGGCGTTGTTTAAAAAATAGGAAGTAATCGGGAATAGGGTCAACATTATAATTGCAAATATCATGTACGATTTTTTTTAAAAGTGTAGAACTCATACGATACCTTCGGCGAAAGTATTCTTCCGGATACATGGGTGGCGTGTTTTCATCCCCAAAATAATCGCTCCGTAACTTTTCTTCCGCCAATTCTCGTTCGCGTGATATATATCGCCTTGTACGTTTTTTTGAACTTTCGGCTTCATCTTCCTCCAAAGCTTCATATTGCTCTAAATAGTCGCAATATTGTATATATTGATCCATATCGAGTTTAGAGTAATACTTGTAAAAATCGGGCATATCATTGTTGGAATTCATATTGTTGTGTATATAAGAAAGCAGTGTGTGAAAAATTATAAAGTTTTATGGGGTTTTTATAGAGTTAAAGTGGGTAAAAATGGACAAAAACATCAAAAAATGGCTAGTTTTAAAAAAACATTATCCAACGGCTAGTTTTTTTTAAAGTATAAAACGCGAAAACGTGAGACGCGGTACGGCGTCTGGCGTTTTCGCGTCGAGTTTTCTCGGACCGTTTGGGCTGGGGATCCCGGCGCCAGACGTGAAAACGCCACCGGGGGTGTGGTTTTCCCGTTTTTGGGTGGTGTTTTCGCCCACGGCTTGAGCCATGGCATACTGTACCCTGTGCTCTTAGTATACTAGTATATTATAAACTTCACTGAAAAATGTGGCCCTCTGCCTTTCCACACCGTCTGCACATACGAAGAACGGATTTATACACGTGTCAAAGTCTAATATATATGGATAAAATATGAAGTCTATAATACTAGGCTTTTCAGCCGTTTGTTCAGTTCGGTCAGTTTGATTATTTTTTTGGTAAAATGGAATTGAGCTTAACCAAATTCAAATTTGATCAAACCGAACCAAAAATCAAATTGGTTTTTATTTTGTCAAAACCATATCCAAAGCGAAAACCAGATATTTGATTCGGTTCAGTTTGGTTTTGCCTAATTTGGTTCGGTTCAATTTTGGCTGATTCGGTTCGATTTTTTTATTCGGCTTGCGGTTTTTGTGGGTGAAACCCGATTTCTGTCCCCTTAATAATTACTGTTTTGCGCAGCTAAGCTTACTGTTAATATTAGTGTCTAAGTCTAGTTATTATTAGTCGATTAGGATTAAGTTAAGTATTAATGTAAGTCTAACTTGCCTTCCAAGGCAAGTTTGAACATTAGCTAAGTATGGTATGTGTTTATGGCGGTTAAGGTTGGGCCTGGGTTTCCTAGCCGACCTAAGATATGTTAACCGACCCCCTCACCCTATAAAAGGAGGTGAGGGGTGATGGATAAAACGCACGCATGCTTCTTTATTCTTTCCTTTGTAACCGATCGAGGTGTTAATAAAACTTAAATCGTTCGGTTATTCTTTGTAGTTTATTACTTCTGTTTCGTTTATATCCAAAGGGTTTCTTTGGTGTTGCAACTTCGCGAGCTTCTTCAAAGTGTTCTAGGGTTCCGCGATAGCAATCTTCGGGTTTGTTGAAGTTATCGATTCCAACAAGTGGTATCAAGAGCTAGGTTATTGTGGTCTTGAAGATCGTTGCTAGAACAAGAGTGTCGTGAAGGAAACTGGTTTTAAGTTTTCTTGAAGTTGCAGGTATTTAAACGAAGGAGACGAAGTTGTCACGCGATTTTTTATGTTTTTTTTATCTGCACGTGACATAATATTAAAAGTCAACATATTTGGTCTAATGTTTTGACTTAATATTGTTCTTTTAGTATCTTGTTTTATAACTACAAAGAGATATCGTTTTTCTTTATATTAATTAAAAGGAATTCGATTATATTATATTGGAGGGTACTTGTTTGCGGGTTCTTGCGGTTCAAGTATCGATCGTGGCTAGCTTGGGCTTCAAGTTTTACGATCGAGTTATTTTTCTTGATCTAAGTCGAGGTTTTAGGATTTTTTATTAAATCGACTTGCAATAGGGTTATTTTTCGCAACAAGGTTAAAGAATATGTCGTCGGTAGCGAAGTTTGACGTCGAAAAATTTGACGGGTCTAATGACTTCGGGTTGTGGCGTGTGAAGATGTGGTGTCTATTAATTCAACATGGTTGGGAGGCTGCGTTAGATCCATTCTCAGGAACCATGACGGACGCTGATAAAACTGCAGCGTTGAAGACGGATGTCTACAAGAAAGCACACAGTGCCTTACTCTTATGTTTGGATAACAAGATGTTGAGGGAAGTCAACAAAGAAGATTTTGTTGCGGGTGTTTGGTTAAAGTTGGAAACTTTGTATATGACAAAGTCTTTAGCCAATAAATTGTACTTGAAGAAGAAGCCGTTCACTTTCTACATGCATTTAGGTAAGAAATTATCCGGACATATAGATGAGTTTAATAAGTTGATTGGTGACTTGGCGAACATAGACGTTAATATTGATGACGAAGATCAGGCACTCATGTTACTTACGTCATTACCATCTTCATATGATAACTTTGTGGAGACATTTCTTTATGGAAGAGAGTCGCTCACTTTGGAAGATGTCTTGTCTAGCCTCAATTCACGGGAGTTAAAAAAGAGGACAGATGCAAAGGATGATGGTGATGGATTATATGTAAGGGGAAGGTCGGATCATCGGGGTAATCAAGGACGTGGTAGTTCGTGATCGAAGTCGAAAGGTAAAGGAACTTATAAACTGAAGTGTTACATATGCTATTATGAGGATCACCTGAAGAAGGACTGTCCCAAAAGGAATAAGAAGAAATCAAATGGCTTTGTCAAGAAGAATGTGGGACAAGGTTCTAGTATGCATTCTGAGGGTTATGACAATGGTGACTTGTTGATGGCGGTAAGTGAGGAAAGGTTCTTAAAGTGGATCATGGACTTTGGTGGCTCCTTTCACATGAAGCCTATGAGGGACTTCTTGTTTGATTTTAAGGAGTTCAATGGCGGTATGGTTTTTCTCGATGATAATAGAGCATGTGCCATCAGGGGAACAAGGAAGGTGAGAGTACAAATGAAAGATGGTTCAAGTTTTGTGCTTGAGAATGTGCGTTACATTCCCGAGTTGAAGAGAAATTTGATATCTTTGGGCACTCTGGATCGAGAGGGCTATATCGTGAAGTTGCAGAATGGAAGAGTTAAGGTGATCAAGGGTTCTTTAATGGTTTTGTCAGGAACTATGAAGGGAAATTATGTGTACTCCTTGGATGGTTGAGCTGAATCAGGTGAAACTAGTTTTGGTATACAAGAAAATGAGAGTCTTGCACAGGTGTGGCATAAACGCTTGGGTCACATTAGTGAAACAGGCTTGCATGAACTGGAAAGAAGAGATGTGTTGGGGAATAAAGGTCTAGGTAAGCTCGAATTCTGTGAAAATTGTGTTCTTGGAAAATCGACCAGGGTGAGTTTTGATCGAGGTCAGCACACGACAGAGGGAGTTATAGACTATGTCCATGCGGATCTCTGGGGTCCTTATCGGGTGGGGTCGATGAGTGGTTGCCGATACTTCTTATCGATTGTTGATGATTATTCGAGGAGGGTTTGGGTTCATTTTTTTAGACACAAGAATGAGGCGTTCAGCAAGTTCAAGGAGTGGAAGCAGTTGGAAAACTAAAGAAACTACGAACGGATAACGGTTTGGAGTTTTGTAATCAGGAATTTAATAACTTGTGCAAGAAGAGAGGGATAGCAAGACATTTGACAATTGCAGGAACTCAGCAACATAATGGTTTAGCTGAAAAAATAAATAGGACGCTCTTGAATAAGGTTAGGTGTTTACTGATTCAGTCTGGTTTGCCAGATTCGTTCTAGGCTGAAGCAACGGTGACAGCAGCATATCTGATCAATAGGTCTCCATCTACAACATTGGAGAAGAAGACACCTATGGATTTATGGTCAGGACATCCAGCGAATTAGAAGATGTTGAGGATATTTGGTTGTGTTGCTTATTCACACATGAATCAGGGGAAGCTGAAGCCTAAAGCTATAAAAAGCATATTCCTAGGGTATCCTGATGGTGTGAAGGGATACAGATTCTGGAGGTTAGATGATGTCAAACCAAAGATAATCATAAGCAGTGATGTGGTGTTTAATGAGAGCCTTATGTATAAGGATACTCTCAAGGGTGTTAGTGCTGCATATTATGGGAAGGAAGTTGAGTTTGAGGTGGAACTTCAAGGCACTAGGGTTGAACCAACTATGGATCCTCATACTAGGGAAAATCTAGAGAATGAAGATGAGGAACAAGATGAAGAGCCTCAACAACAGAATCTGGACAACTATGTTTTGATGCGTGATAGAGCAAAGAGAACAACTATTATACCTGCAAGGTATAGGGATGAAGGTAATGTATTATTTTCTAGACCATCAGGGTCTAAGGTAGATGATATGACGGCTTATGCATTTGCTATTGCTGAGAAAGAAGATACACATGAACCAATCACCATCCAGGAGGCGATTAATTCATCCAAAAAGGATGAGTGGGTTCGTACTATGGAGGAAGATATGAGTTCTTTAAAGAAGAATCATACTTGGGAGCTGGTCGATCAACCACCTGGTCAGAAGTTGGTAAGCTGCAAGTGGTTGTATAAGATTAAAGAAGGGATTAAAGGCGTTCAGAAAAAAGGTACAAAGCAAGGCTGGTAGCTCGGGGGTTTAGACAGCGAGCAAGGATTGACTAAAATGAGGTTTTTTCACCTGTGGTTCGACATACATCTATTAGGGTGATTCTCTTATTAACTGCTTATGAAGATTATGAGTTGGAACAACTTGATGTAAAGACGACGTTTTTGCATGGTAATCTTGAAGAAACCATTTATATGAGGCAGCCACCTGGTTTTGAAGAAGGAACGGGCAACAAGGTATGTTTGTTGAAGAAATCTCTTTATGGTCTTAAGTAGTCTCCAAGGCAGTGGTATAAAAGGTTTGATGTGTATATGATCAGTAATGGGTTTAGTCGCATCAGCCATGATAGTTGTGTTTACTTCAAAGAGTTTGCACCAGGTATGTACATATATCTATTGCTATATGTAGATGATATGTTGATTGCTTGTAAAAGCAAGTCTGAGATCGAATATACCAAGGGACTGCTGCGAAAAGAGTTTGATATGAAAGAACTAGGTCCAACTAGGAAGATACTTGGTATGGAGATTGTCAGGGATAGGGGTAGCCGAACCCTGAAGGTGTCTCAGTCGGGATACGTGCAATGTTTTTTGAATAACTACAGAGTGGATAATGGTAAGTCGGCCTTTGTGCCATTGGGAGCACACTTCAAGGTATCTTTGAAGGATTGCCCGTCGAGTGACTAGGATGTGGAAAGAATGAGTAAGGTCCCATATAAGAATGTTTTAGGTAGTTTAATGTACTTGATGGTTTGTACTAGACCGGATATTACGTACGATGTTAGCATTGTGAACGGGTATTTGGCGAATCCATGTAAAAACCACTAGGAGGCAGTGAAGTGGATTTTGAAGTACTTGAAGGGCACTGCTGATGTATGTATAGTGTATGGTAGATATCAAATGAAGCACGTAGATGTTGACGGTTTCGTGGATGCAGATTATGCTAAAGACCCTGACAAGGGTAGGTCGATAACCGGGTACGTGTTTATGGTACATGGCTGTGTTGTGAGTTGGAAAGCAACTCTGCAGCATGTTGTTGCATTATCTACTACAGAGGTGGAGTATATGGCACCTATAGAAGTTGTTAAGAAAAGCATTTGGCTTAAAGGTCTGCTAATCGAGCTGGGAGTAAACCTAAGGTCAGTGGTTGTGAATTATGATAATCAAAGTGTAATTCATCTTTCAAGAAATGCAATGTTTCATGAGAAGACAAAGCATATCACTTCATCAGGGATATCGTGGAGTCGAAAGAAATTGAAGTGGCAAAGATAGGCACAACGGATAATGCAGCTGACGCGTTTACAAAGGTGGTTCCAGGTCCGAAGTTCAAGTATTGCATGGAGATACTTGGTGTCGGGGCTAACTAGTCTTGTCACTAAGGTGGAAATTATTAATATTAGTGTCTAAGTCTAGTTATTATTAGTCGATTAGGATTAAGTCAAGTATTAGTTTCCTTATGTAAGTCTAACTTGCCTTCCAAGCAGGGGCAGAGCCAATGGGGTGGCAGGCGGGTGTTGGGCCTCCCCCAACTGGCCAACCGTTATCTTAACCAGTGAACCGCCTTATGTGAGAAAAAAACGTGATGTTAGTTGAGAAATCCGGCGTACCATGGATGGTGGTTGTGAAGTTGGTAAGTTAGTATGTAGAAGATGACCCCTTGAAAGAGAAAATACAAAGAATTATTAATAGCTATTTGCTTTTGCAGTATTAGGCTCCACACGTTTTGTTTTCTTGTCATTTTCAACTTCCAAGACAACACATTACTAGCTATGTTGTACGAATCTTAAAAATTATATATGAAGTTTAAATAAATAACAAAATCATAAAAAAGTATATATGAAGTTCTTTAAAGAAAGGCAAAATTATACTACGTGAAAAAGGAAAATGCACCAATATGTATATGAATCTTTTTAAATTATTGACAAACTTTACAATTTTTATATCAGTTGTACGATAGTTGATCTTTTTTTCTTTCATATATAAGACATTTTACGCCGTTTAATGCAAAAGTTGATGTTGCGACGTGGTAAAACGAAAAAAAGAGTTAACTACATTTTTTGTCCTTGTTGTTTGTCGGATATAACGGTTTTAGTCCAATAGTTTAAAATATAACAGATCTCGTCCATTTTTGGAATAAACTCGTTATACCCGACAAACCGCAAGGATCAAAAGTGGACCAAAATTGGACCAAAAGTGTTACGTTTTACCAAAAGTGTTACGTTTTACCAAAAATGGACGAGATCTGTTACATTTTAAACTATTGGACTAAAACCGTTATATTCGACAAACCACATGGACCAAAAATGTAGTTAACTCAAAAAAAATCCGGCCCCCGTTAACTTGAATTCCTGGCTCCGCCCCTGCTTCCAAGGCAAATTTGGACATTAGCTAAGTATGGTATGTGTTTGTGGCGGTTTAGGTTGGACCTGGGTTTCCTAGCCGACCTAAGATATGTTAACCGAACCCTCACCCTATAAAAGGAGGTGATTTTCACGTCAATAAATATTCGACTACTTATTTTAAACTTTTGCGCGTTTGCTCTTAATTTTCGACGTTTAGTTAAATCGCGTAAACTAAAAATCAACAATCAACGTAAACCGCCATCAAACAAATAAAAGTTTACGTCAAGCAAGTGTTATATAATTATTGCGAAGATAAATTATAACTTTTTTACTTTTTATTTTTATTGGTTACATAAAACATTTACATTTCGCAATAAAATACATTTATGCATGCATGGACGCACAAATACCCATCTATACTTTAAGAAATACTCACTCTTATACCCAATACACAAAATTTATATAATTTCTATCCCACAATACAACTTGGCTGCCCCTTTTGTTCCTACACAAGCAAATAATTCCTTA
>BQNB010010892.1:48786-81971 GCA_026074375.1 Tanacetum coccineum
TTAGAGTGTGGA
Source organism: Tanacetum coccineum (assembly GCA_026074375.1). Classification (NCBI taxonomy): domain Eukaryota; kingdom Viridiplantae; phylum Streptophyta; class Magnoliopsida; order Asterales; family Asteraceae; genus Tanacetum; species Tanacetum coccineum. Next base: position 48,799 of record BQNB010010892.1, read on the forward strand.
CCATGATAAATAACTACCAGAATCTTTCATTAACCGCCAGTAGATACGGCGTATAAGTCTTCATGGATATGACATATTGGTCTTTATATCTTTGTGGTTGCTTGTGAAGTTTAGGCGCAGCTATGCCATATCTTCCTTGATGGATACAGCATATTGGTTGTTAGAATAGCAGTTTCTTGATTTCTTCGTTTAAGCTTGAAAATGCACGCCTTTTACTTAAACTTCACCAATTACTCGATATTTACTACAGATAACCAATATAAGCAATTAAGTACCAATTTATGCATAAAATAATATAGAATGAGCAATTTAACTAGGATAAATGATGCTATAAAATAGACGTTATTTGATGTCATCAATCTTACTATAGCATTAAGACTGACTTGAGCTTGCTTCTTGATGATAATTTCTAGAGCCTCATCTTTAGTTATAAAAACTTCTCCCAAGTAAAACGAGAGTAATCATCAACGATGACAAGAATATATCTTTTCTTGTTTATACTTTCTACCCACATTGGTCCACACAAATTTATATGCAGCATTTGAAATTTCTCATTTGTACTTGGTTCCGGCTTGTGTCGATGAGTTTTCTTCTTACTTTTTCCCATTTAACATGCCAAACACAAATGATCTTTAGTATACTTCAACTTGGGAAACCCTTTGACAAGACCTTGTTTAGCAAGCTGATTGATGGTACCGAAGTTTAAGTAAGAAAGTCGACGGTGCCATATCTAAGATTTTATCTTTGAGGCTTTTGGCTTTGGAGAAGAGTAGACATATTGGAAGAGACATCAACTAATTGCCTTAAGATTGTAATGAAAGATATTAGAACCACGAGATCCTGGAAATGTAGATTCTCATACACCTTTCCAAGTTTGTTTTCAGTTAATAGTTAATTTGGGTTACCGAATCACAATATTGCCTACAACGGGAGAAAGAATTGAGTAATACCAAGTCCTAAAAATAGTAATACGATTTAAATAAGAATATTCCCTATTTGAGATCTCCATATCCTATAATAGCTGCAAAATGATCATTGCTGAATCAGACCGTTCCTATAAACATGGAAACAAAATTGATGAGCTTATCAAGGTGTCCAGTCATGTGTTTGGAACACCCTGAGTCTAAGTACCTGATGACATCAAATAATGTCATATTTAAACTATCATTTATCCCGAATAAGTTACCTACTTTTGTATAATTACTGTAAGAATGTGTACTTAATTGCTTAAAAGTGTTATTTGTAGTAATTGAGGAGTGATTTATGAAGACATGCTGAAAGGCGCATATTTTGGAGCCTAAAACTAATGGAAATTTAATATTTACCCCATTTTGGACCAATACGCCGTATCCCATAGAAAAGAGATTTTCGGCGTTATCTAGCGCCCAGTCTTCATGAGAAAACGGTATTCATAATCCCAATACGGGAGTATCCACCTTCCGACCCATCATACGCCGTGTCCATGGAAGATAACTGTTCATGAGAATACGGAAATTATTATATTTTGGGAATGTATATTATATTGATCTTAAACTTTGCGCGCACTCCAAGGGATACACCCCAATACGCCGTATTGGCCTAGCCGTTTTACGATACGTACTAGTTATTTTTTTAGAGGTTATAAATAAAAGACCAAAAACAAGTTTTCAGTGTGCAATATCATATTCCTTATACCATACTTACAAAAGGCGAATTTATGAAAGAGAAGAAGAGCCACCAAGGTCAAGCATCGATCACGAATCCATAGATGAGACAAAAAAAAAAAAACGTGTAATTTTTACTCTCTTAATCGTTTGATTTTTAATATGTTTGATTATGCTTGTATATTTACAATGATTGTTAGGCTAATACCCGTCGGGGTTTATTAGCCATCTTAATGGAAAAGTTTAATGTTTGGTTTTGTTTTAAATTTGATTCTTAATTAATCGTTTGATTGTTACATTATGTTTATCCCTATTACTTGTCTATGTGGTTGAATATGCGTACTATCATTTAACTGGGTTCTAGTGATACCTAAAATGTAATCTAGATATGGGATAGTCTTAATATCGTTGTTTATTTACTGGTCCAATAGGATCACAAATAACATTATATCTTTTTTACCTTTGAATTATGAGCTTAGTTGGACCGATAGGTGACCCATAATGTTTCAGCAATCATGTTCTTAATTAATTGGTAAAGATTCGAATAGTGGACTACCAGTATATAAAACACACATCAAGAAATATATCAGGGGGTGTTTAACTTTCTTGTTAAAAGTCCCGATGGGCTATGGGTTTTATTAGGATCACCAATGTTTTGATTCCCTAAGATAGATGTATAATTTAACTAAAGGATGCTTTATGCGGATGCGGTTATTATGACAGGTATTAATCTGTGTTTTTGTTTAGGTCTTAGGATAATGTCCCGCCTTAAGTCTTAAGAATGATATGCGCTTCGAGATAAGTAAATCATTACACTAAAACAAAAACAAATCCAACACTAGAACTGACTTTATTTGGCCCCTAATATAGTTTTTCTATCATTTGTGCGGGTGTACTGCTATTCATATCTTTTGCGTTTATTGGGTATTGAATTGATATTTGTCACCACTACAAACCTATGACAGTCTCTCAGGCCTGAAAACCCCTTCCATATCCGTTAGTAGAAGCATATTTTAACATAGGTTTAACAGGTAAACTAGAATTAAATAACTAGAGTCATTTAAATATACGATAGTTATAAGGGTGTAAACGACCTCGTCTTAGTGTTGTCACCATTCTTACCTCGTAAACTTTACCCGATTCGGTGAACACTGGCCCGGTTTAGTTAAAGTGTTATATTAGGATAAGTCGGCTAAATATAAATATAAAACTTGGTAATTAATAAATTGACCCTACATGACAGCACATCAGTACTAAAGAATAATTTCTATAGTCTCATAGAGTATGTCAGAATCATAACGTGATTCAACCATGTTATCATTGATAGAACCAATAGGAGACAAATTTTCCATGAAGATTACATTTGCTGTAGCTTCGTCATCACAGTCTAAATCATATGCATCAACATGGCTTGCCTTGAAATTTGTTGTAGCTTGTGACTGGAGATCATCACAGTCATCAGTTTCTTCCAAACTGTCAGCTAAGAAATTTTGTTGCTTATCTTTCAATACAACTTCTTCTTCTTGTGCTCTTCATTTAGGATGTAGAACTCTAAAAACTTCCTTACGTAGTTCTTACTAGAATAACCTTCATCAAGGGCTTTAAGACTAGTAATAATAGTATTAAATCTAGCAAAAGCACTATCTATAGATTCGTCTGCAGAAATGACGAATTGTTTTTCCTATTGTTGGACCAAAGGGGTGGTCTGTGGGTTTGTAGGGTTATGCTGGATTTGGTGTGAGGTGGTGGGGGCTGGGGGTTTTGTGTGTGTGTGTGGGATTTCGCGCGCGCGCACCCCTTGGTGCGCTCTGTTTTTGAGGTCTGGTGTGGTGTGCGTTGTTTGGGTTGTTTGCTCTCTGACCCGTCTGGTTTAGTGGGGTGGGGTTGTGTTTATTACACATGAAAATTTCTTTTCATTATTCTTTTCTAGGAAGCATTGTATATAACCATTTGGCTTCATTATTTTTTCAAGGTTTCTTGTTAAGATCATCAGTTTTTTTTTCAAAAGGGGATAACTCAGCTATTTGGTTTAATGAATTTTGTACAATAGGTTTGAAATACCATTGGTAATTACTTTCCACAAGATCCTGATCTTATGATTTAAAACATTGTCTCGAATCTATTTTTTCAATAAATAAAACTATCCTTTCATAGAGTGGTGGTTTTTCGTAGATGGCCCTTCTAGATATTTGTCGGGATAATCCATTAGATTCGTTCCAAGCTTTTAAAATCAATATATTTAAATAATCTTGAGTCTGACCTTGCTCCTTGATAACAAATTGTAGGGAAACTAGAAGGGGGGGGGGAAGGTTGATTAGTTTTAACACGTTTGTTTTACGTTTCAAAATTTACTTTAATAATTCTATAGATACGAGTTTTATGTTCAGTTCAAATTCCACAATTCATAGATCAATGCTAAATACTATCTAAACCTAAAAACCAATAATCAACAATAATACATGTAGTGTGTAGTTTAAAGTGATGTGTGTATCGCGCTCAGACCTCTCTCTCACTCTCATCTCTCTCACTCTCTGTGAGACCATAGAGAGAGAGATTTATTGTGGTTCGGCTACGAAGCACCTTGAGTCGCCTCCTTTCTACTCTCCCCGAGGTACCCACTCGTTAATGTGTTCACCTATGTCAACAAGCTCCACTTTAGGCGAGAAAACCGTTTTACACGTCGTTTACGTTATTTTCCGACTCTAAAGGGGGGTGCTAAATGTTGAGAAAACCGTTTACACGTCGCTTACGTTATTTTCCGACACTAAGCTAAATATCGAGTCTTAATCTTAGCTAAAACCAATCTACCACAACACAAGATATACACACTCACAAGATCTACTCTATCGGATCTATACGATATCCGAATCACACAAATACACAAGATAAATACAATAGAGTTTTGGTACTTAGAAGGAAAGAAAAGAGATCACTAATTAACACTTTGTTTCTTGACGAATACGAGTGTTCTTCTCTTTCACTTGAATGAGAGGGAAGAGATGAGAAGAAGAGATTAGATCACTTAAAACAAGATCTAAGTATGTTAGTGATCAAGAGTTTTAGTGAGAGAAAGAATGTTTAGAGAGAGAAAGAAAAGACTGAAAAATTTCGTGCAAAGAGGAATCATTTTTCTACTAGGAATGGAGCAGTATTTATAGGCAGGGAATCCCAACGGCTCTCTGGGGGCGGTCCCGGTGGTCCCTTATATATAAGGGGGCCGCCCGGCCTATAAAGGGGCCGCCGCCTAGACTCCGCTCCCTTTTTTGTTTTTTTTTGTGGGGAAGGTTGTATCTAGTGTAGAAGTTTCTGTTTTGGGGGGAAATTTGAATTTCAAATTATATGTTTTTAATAAAACTTTTTATTTTAATGAGAAAATATTTTGTAAAAGTATTTTTGAAAAAATACTTTTGTCGAATTAAAAGTGGGGATTAAGAGAAAAATATTTTCTTGATCACTAATCATGCTTAATTATTTTGTTTGTCCATACCTTAAGTGATCACTAATCTTAGAAATGAAATTTTACATTTAATAATTTGTAGACGTTTATTTTTATTGTAAATGTTTTTACATTTTGTTATTATCAAAACGTTGAGAGGTCGAAAAATATAAATAACGTTTTTAGGCATTATTTGTATTAACATTCTTGGATTAGAAGAAGTTCATAGTTGGTTATTTGTGGGAGGATATCTTGAGTTATAAGCAAAACTCAAGAAGATCATAGCTTTGTTGAGACTGGCTATTGGATCATCTGTTGGAAGAAAGGTAGGTGCAACAACTCTGGTATCAGGCTAAAATGATGGTGGTTGTTGAACAACTGTAGGTGCATAGCTCTGAAGTGGAGGTGACTGAATAAGTTGTTGGGTTATTGGAGTGTTTGATTGGTAGAGTTGATATGGTTGATAAAATTCAGATGGTTGAGTTTGATACTATATATGCTAAGAGTTGTATGAGGGAGGTAGGTTGTAGGTTTTTGCCAGCAAAGCAAGTTGTTTTGGAAATCGTTGTCGTATTTCTCGAACTTCTTTAGCATCTTTTTCATTGTGTTTGAGGAAAGCATACAACTGATCAAAGTTCACACTGTGAAGATTTCTTGCTTGTTTAGCTGCTGTGACAAACCTACTCCACTCAGGTTAAAGATGATTCACAAACTTCGTGTTGATTTTCATGTTTGACATAGACATTGGAATCATTTTCATGTCATTGATCAGTTTAGCATATCTCAAATTGTAAGAGTAGATTGATTCTCTAGGCTCAGAAGTAAATTTATCAAATTCATCATATAACATAGACTCACGTTCTTGCTTGGTCATTTTTGTACCTTCTATAAGTTCTTTGACGTGATCCTATATTTTCTTTGCAATTTAATAGTGGTTGATGAGAGTTTAGATGTCAACTGGCAATCCAAGAAGAAGTATATTGATAGCTTTGATGTCACTGTCATAACGTAACTTGCCTTGTCCAGCATGGTCTTCAATTCTTTGAGGATGACGGATGTCGGAAACACCATTTGTGTCTTTAACAGTAATCTCTGGTTTGAATTGATAGGGACCGTTATCGATTGAGTCTTTTAACATTTCACCATTCTCTTTTCCTCAGATATAGAGAATTATAACACCCGTAGTTTATAATATAAATAATAGTATTTAATTGTTTAGAATGTAACTTATAATAAAATGATAAAGTTATAAGTTAAAAATAAGTAAGTGTAAAGTTATTTAAAGATAAGTGCTTAAATAGGAAAGAATGAGACTTAAAGGGCTAGTTTTGCCAAATAGGCAAACTTAATAAACTAAATATCAAAGATAGAAAATACAGACACATTCCAGAAAAGTCAATAAGAGTGTGTGTGGGTGTTCTCTGTGTCGACATCAAGAAGAAGAAAAAGAGGGAAAACCCTAGGGTTTTGATTAATTCGAGAAATTGAGCAAGTAAGAAGGATAATCAAGTTAGTAGGAGTCTCTAATTGCATTCCCCTCATCAAGTAAGTAATTATCTAATTTGAAAATTAGGGTTTACGTTATAAAATTTGGGTATAATGGTAAAATGTTATTAATTGATTATCCTAAACACTAATTAGTTGTTATTAGGGTTAATTTCCCCATAGGTGGCAAAGGAGGATCAAGCCTTGAGTTCAACTAGGATTTTAGTGGCTTAATCAAGGTAAGTATATTGACTAAACATGTTAATATGATCATAATGTCAATTTATTTGTATTATGATTATTTTGTTTCAAGGAATTGTGAATGTTAAGTAGCTTAGATCCAATGCTAGTAATGTATATATTAGCATAATATTTATGCTTATGAAAGGTATATAAAATGTATGAATGTATTCCTTGAAAGGGTTCTAGCTAGTTAATCATTACTTGTAACTTGGTAAATGTTGTTTACGTCATATACTTACTAAGCGTTCTGCTTACGTATAAGTTTCTAAATGTTTTGTAGGTTCGAGTGGTGTAGACAAAAGCAAAGAGAAAAATTAGCTTGTTGGCGTAGGAAGTTGTTTGTTTTGGACTCGGTAAGTAAAAGACCACTCTCTTTGGATCAAGGAGCCATTAAAGTTGAAAGCTCCAAGTGTCGAAAACGTGTTTTGGTAAATGTTGTTCTCAAAGTGTCTTAGTAATGCTGTATACATGGTTTGGATGAATGCTGTCTACATGGTTTGGCTTGTGCAAAAGTCCGTTTAGTGGGTCTTCGTAGTAAAGTTTATGTTATGTGTGCAAGTACCTTGATGTATTTGTAGAAAATAGGCTATTTGGCAATACGCCTTTCGCACCCAGCGAAAGCGTTTGGTAATTAGCCTTTTGCACCCAAGCGTAAGTATTATGGGTCAAAACTCGTTTGGAACCTTTATGAAGTGTTATAAATATGTTTGAGTAAGTTTGTATTGAGTTTGGGTCTTGTATGTGGCGAGGAAAAAAAGGATTTCGGAAGAAAAGAATGTAAAAATGCAGAAAATAGGCAAACTGGGCTCGGCCTAAGGCCGAGGACCTTCGACCGCTGGCCGTAGGAGGCTCTGAGGTCCTCAACCGCCAATTAAGGTCAGCCAGCCGCCGGCCAAGGGCCTCAGATAAGTCCTGAGTTTTGTAGTTTTTGTTTCTTTCATAAAAGATGAACCGTAAAGAGTTAGAAGACGTTCTTTATATCGTTAGAAAGGACTTTATTTTATGTTTAGGATACTTTCAAGGACTGAATGGTAATGTATTATGGTCAGTTTATTTTAAAGGGACATAAGGTTATTCCCGGTCTTACGCTTTATAAAAAGTTTTAAATTTTTGGCCTTTTTAAGTCTAGTAAAGGGGCATTTCAACTTGGTATCAGAGCCTTGGTCTAAGAGATCTAGGATGACATGTTAGGATTTCCTAGACTTAGACTCTTTAGGTACGTTAGAGAAAGGGTAGGTAGTATGTGTAAAGTTTATGCGACTTTTAAAGATACATATGTAGAGTATTATTATGATTACGCTTGGCCACCGTAGTGATAAAAATATGATACATATGTATAGTCAAAATTGTTGAGACTATACATTTAGGATAAGTATAGGATTGATTAAGAGTATGAATTTAAAATGTTATTAATGAGATTTAATAGGTCTATGACTGTGCTTGATAGTTTAAAACTCTTATTTTCAGTAAGAAGAGAAGATGGTGAATGCGCGTCAAAAGGAAGTATTAAAAGCCTCAACTTCCAAAGGAGCCGAGCTTTTAGCTAGTGATGTGGAACATGATGATAGGGATAATGGGTATTCCTCTAGTTTCGAGGACCTCAACTTTAGAGGGTTCACGGATGAGGAGACCAAAATCTTAAGCTCAATGATAAGGAAGCAAGTAGGAAAGACAATCAAGAATGTGATGCCTTATTACATTAGCCAAACAACCGACAATCTTAAGGAGATAGTTCGAAAAGAGCTAGAGGAGTTTAAAAGAAGTGGAATTATAGGCGACTTTAGGAATGAGATGGCAACCTACTGTAATTTTACGGCATGTGATGTACCAAAGTTTGATGGAGTACTTGATTCAATCGCTAGTACTAGATGGCTTGCTGCAGTCGAAAGTGCTTTTCACACTAGTAATTGTAAGGAGAAGAATAAAGTTAACTTTGCTTCAAACTTCCTTCGTGATAGTGCTAAGATGTGGTGGGAAGGAAAAGTTTATGAGAAGGGTGAAGAATGGATAGGAGCGTGTACATTGAAAGAATTCAAGGAGTTCTTCAACACCAAATTTACTCCTACTGAAGAAATTGATAGAATCCGAGAATAATTCCAAACCCTTACGCAAACAAATGAGACAGTGAATAAGATGTGGAAGAAGTTTAATGATTTGATTCGCTATTGTCCCGAGTACCATGGAATTGAGAAGCTTAAGGTTGAAAGATTTCAAAGAATGTTACGTGATGATATTAGAGAGGTAATCTCCCCTTTCAAATGCACTACTTTAGATGATCTTCTAAGTAGAGCTCGGGTGAGAGAGGCGGATTTGTTAAGGAAGAAAAGTAAGGAGGCTAAGGAGACCAAAAGAAAGCTAAAATTTGGAGATCGAGACACTAAGAAGCCTAAACATGATCAAGGCCAAAGAAGTGGTGGGGCTCAAATCAAGACACCATGTAAGAAGTGTCACAAAACTCATCTTAGAGTGTGTCGGGAAAATTTTCCGGGTTGCTACAAGTGTGGTGCCTTAAACCACATGAGCAAGGATTACAAGAAGCCGACGATCTTGTGTTATAATTGCAATCAATTAGGACACAAGTCAAACGAATGCCCAAACCCGAAAGTGATTGAAGCCAAGCCTTTGAAGTAAATCAAGGAAGAAAAAGTTAAGAAAGCGGAGGTTTTAAATCCAAAAGCTCGTGTTTATGTGATGACCGCGGAAGAAGATAAGTTGGTGCATGATGTGGTAAAAGGTATGATTATTTTTAATTCCACACCCGCTCGTGTATTGTACGACTCAGGTGCAAGTGTCTCGTTTGTATCTTACGAATTTAGCAAAAATCTATCCACCCCATCAAGTAAACTTCCTTTCCTTCTAGAAGTTGAAATAGTCGATAGTAAAGTCGTGGTTGTGTCTAATGTGTATCATGATGTGGAAATAGAAACTGACGATAGTACCTGATAGCAGTTTTAACACACGTAAAATACATATAAAATATTATACTTTAGAAGAGTATTTAAGAAAATTACCAAGTTACCCTTGATAAAATTCACTCTCAAAAATATATATAATATAATATATAATACGTATATTTAACCGGGTAAGTATGATCACCCGGGTCGTTTCCCCAACGACTAGTGAAATTGAAACCTCGTTTAAGCTTAGATTATGATTACTATTTTTGGCTTTTTAGATTAAAAGATATGATTTTTCTAAAATTTAAACTACTTAAAAACTATTAAACAATTAAACTATTAAAAATAAAGTCCTAAAAAAAATTATAAAAATTACACTAAATAAAGAAAGTGTGCAGGAATTTTCTAAAAATAAAAGCCCTAATTTTTATCTTTTTATTAAAGTTTAATTAAACTAATTAAAACCTAACCCTAATTATTAACTAAGACTAAATAAAACTAAATAATTAACTAAACTAGGGACTAATGGTGCAAAAGAGAAAGGGCTAACTGAGCTAAAGTAACTAACGAGAAAGGACTAAATAAGACACAAATAAAATTTAAAAGTTACAGAAACAGTCCCTGAGGTTCAACCCGATAATAACCTAAGTCCAATTATAAGCTCAAATTTTAAAAGTGCCTATCATCAACAACTTAAAAGAGCAAAGTTGTAAAGGAAGGTAGTAGGAACAAAATTAATTAAAGCTACTAGGGTTGAAACTCCCAAATAAGCTCAATAAGAGCCTAAAAGAGCTTATTTATAGGCTGGCCTCAGAAAGGACTTGTTTCCCTTTGGTTTTACTAAATAAGCTGTAAAAAGCTCATTTTAAGCTCAAAATTAAAGAGGAAAAGACTTTTAAAAAGCTTATATGATGCTTAAGCTATTTCAGAAAAGAAACTAGAACTAGACATCCTCTTAAGCTACTGAAATTAAGCATGAATTTAGCAAACTCAGGATTTAAGCAAAATAGCACAAAATCCAAATAAGCTAAAGACCTTAAAAAGCTACACTAGACTCTAAAACTTTAAGGACCTATTAAACTACTTATAATCTATCTATATAAGCTATAAAATCTAGACTCATAAGCTAAATTAACAAATCAAGAGCCTGAAATTCCTAAGTACTGTTTTTTTTTGGCTTTTTATCTTTTTGAAAGACTTTTGACAGCAAAGATTAGTAATGCTAATAAGCTAGAAAGTAAAATTTAAGACTTATTCTATATTAAGCTATAACTAGACTTCATCCTACTTGAATTTAAAAGCCTAAATCCTACTTTTACTTAACTAAGAACTAAGCTAATAGTGACAGCAGTACTAACTGTGACAGCAGTACTAACTTTAAGTTAGTACTGGTGACTTTTGCACAAGTGCAAACCAAAGAGTTTAAGCTTGAATAGCTACAAATTCTGAAAAACTAGATTCTAATTTAGATTAAGCTACACCTAGACTACTAGCTACTAGAAAATTAAATCCTAAATCCTATAATAGCTAAATCAATTATAAGCCTAAAGTTCAGCAGTACTAACTAACTTAGTACTGCTGATGCAGTTTGCAAAACACAAAGACCAATATATGCAAGGCTAACCTAGTGACTTCCCACTACCTTAAACACACTCAATTATGTGGTATAAAACATTGCAAGCACAATCCAAGCTTAAGGGCTTTTTGGATCAAAATACATCACAAGCAAAAGAAATGACAGATACCCTGGTGTCGGATGAGGAATCATTATAAGCCATAATAACTTTAAAAACACAAACTAACTTATGAAATCTTTTTAAAAACTTGTTAAATTTGAAAAACTCAGCTAACCAAAATGTTTTGCTTAGGTTTGATTGACTTTTTGTGGTCAAATGAGCTTAAACCAAACACCCCTTATAAAGATTGACAGATTTGATAAAGCTTAAAATGAGAATCCATTTAACAAAGAATTAATACCAGATAACTAACAGCTTAAAACAAACTTAGTTGACAAAATCTAACTACTAAATTCAGCTAGAATGAAGATCTAAGAGATTACACTATTATTTTTTGTTTTTATATATTTTTAGGACAGAAATGAAGAACTAATGATCTAAACCTATTTAAGTAAAAACAGATGAAAAAACATATAACTAATAAGCACTAGTAAAGAGAAATAAGCACAATTAAACAACTAATGAACACAAATAAGCAGATATTATAAGCTAATAAGCAATGAAGAGTATATTAGGACTAGTTAAGCTAAATTATGAAAATTCAAAGAAAATTTTAAGAGGAAACTTACATTGACTTCTAGCTAAACAAGAAGTTCCAATTATGGCAGCTACAAGCTCCCTAGCTTATTAATAAGCTAGGGTATAAGTCCTTGGGATCTCTTCCAAGTTAAGATCCCCTTCCAAAAGCTCAATTCCAATAAGATCCATGATAAATGTAAGTTACACTGTTTTAAGGTTTAGAAAGGATTAAATCTGAATTGATTAAACTCTATTTTAGCTTATAGACTGAAAAAGTTTATTAAGAGCTTATTAGCTTATTGAGTTTGCTTGTTGAGAGAGCTTATGAAAAAGAAACTTTGAGAGATTAAGAAAAACTGCATTTCATTAATAAGAAAACTTGCTTACAAAACTTTTAAAAGGGAAATTACAAGATTAAAACAACATTAAGCTAGAAATTTCAAAATTTAAGCTATAACTAAATTAAAAGCTACGTGTAAAACTCTAACTAGATGTGTGTGTGTGAAGAGTGAGGGCTATTTATAGCTGAACAAAGAAGATTCTAGCCCTCTTGCCTTGCTCTCCAAACTTTTAATCTCATCCAATCATTTCTTCAATCATTTGAGCTTCTATTGTGGCCGTTTGATCAAATTGTGGACACCTAAGGATTGCCAGCTTGGCATTCTTTGATGTGACGTTTGTGCTAGTTTTGTGAGTGTTTTAGCACAAAAACCCACATTCCATTGTGCTTTCTCCATTACTGACGTGGCTTTGAGCTTGAGAGAGGGCTAATGAATCTCTTGATTTGACTTTAATGACCCTGCCATTGTACTTGTAAGCTCTTGAATTGACTTCCTTGCCCATCAATTTCTATTTGCCCTTTGGTTTTAACTGCTTGGTGAAACGGGGGAGACGGGTGAATAGTAAAAGGGTTTTCGCGCCCTTTTTCGACAGTTAAAAACTGTTATAGTTTTGGGATATTACACAAATAGTCCTTGTCTTTCTTTTCCCTTTTTCAAGTTATAAATAACTTTCGGGAATTGCAAGTTTGGCCCTTGTGGTTTGTTATAAGAGGAAATGGGCTAAGGTTTTGGGCCTAAAGATCCGGATAAGGCCCATTTAGGTTTTTCAGGCCCAATAAGGGAGGAGGGGACATTTTTGGACTTTTGTGAGAGTTGAGGGACAAAAAATGAAATATTTTGAGGACTTGTCCTTTTGTGTTGACTTTGTTTGACCATCTTTGACTGACTTTGACTGAGGTTTGACATTTCTGGCTTCGGCTTAGATTCTTTGGCTTCTTTTTTGTACACTTCTGATTCTCGTGTCCGTGCTTGCTCGTTTTTGACTGTTTTCTTGTGATTTTTTGACTATCCGTTCCTGCACACACAAAACACAAATACAAGCATATTTTTGCCATTTTTGGGATTATTTAGGTTATTTTAAGTGCAAACGGATATGTGTAATCTACACTTATCAATCACTCAGATAACCAAGATCAACATAGATTCATTACCGTCAACACGGTAATTGCTCAAACAAAGCTGACAAAAGTAAAATAGTCAAAGGACTAAATTAGAACATATAGATCTCAGAAAAGTGCAAGGGTTAGAGTAAGATATGTCACTAATACACTAACTAAACTACATAATTTCGTATCTTGACGATAGCGAGAGTTCTTCTCTTGCACTTGGAGGAATAGATGATTGGATCACATTTAAACAAACTTATAACAATTTAAGTGATCAAAGAAAAAGGTTTGGAAGAAGAGTTAGATCTGAGAAAAAATGTGTGCAAAGAGGTGAGAAAAATGTGGGAACAGTCCATTATTTATAAGGAAAAATAATAATTTGTTTTTATTCTTCTTTTTGCCGGCCCCCTTAGCTTCTATGTCGGCCCCCTTACCACTAAGGGGCCCGCCCTTATGAGCTAAGGGTGCCGCCCATTTTTCAGACGCTCCGATTTTGTCCTTTTTTGTGGAAGGTTTATCTAAGGCAGATTTTTCCGTTTTTAGGGTGAAAATTTGAATTCAAATATTTATTTTGAATTAAAATATTTCTTATATTTACAAAAATACTTTGTCTAATTATTTTTGTAAAAACCTTTTGTTACATTTATAAAAATGTAAAGTTTAGGACAAAAAATATTTCACGGTGGAAATATGTGTATATCCCCTACCAAGAGATCTCGTGATCTATTTTCGATTAAGCTTCTGTAGGTTGCAGTGGTTTTCAAAGCTATGATCTTCATTCGCGGGTTATCAAGGTCTGGAGTAATGGCACCATTCCTATTAGACGGCTTTTAGGACCCGTTATGGGCATTATGAGTTCGTTGTCATGCCATTTGGTCTTACAAATGCACCGACCATTTTTATGGATCACATGAACTGTGTGTGTAGACCAATGTTGGATAAGTCAGTTATAGTGTTCATCGATGGGAATTCTTGTCTACTCCAAAAGCAAAGAAGAGCATGAAGTTTATTTGCGTGAAATCTTAGAAACTCTTAGAAGAGAAAATTTGTATGCCAAATTCTCGAAATGTGAATTTTGGCTACAAGAAGTCCAATTCCTAGGTCATGTTATAAATTTCGAGGGTCTCAAGGTAGATCTAGCTAAAATTAAAGCGGTGATGAATTGGCAAGCTCTAAAGAACGTTAGTGAAATTCAAAGTTTTTTATGGTTCTTCCTGGTTTTTTCGAAGGTTCATCCAGATGTGTTTCTATAGATCCATCCTCGTTAACTAAATTTCCACCAAGAAAAAAAAATGTTTTATGTTGGGGATAAGGGAACAAGAAGAAGCTTTTGACATCCTATGAAAGAAGTTATGTGAGGCTTCGTTCGTCGTTCTTCCGGAAGTGAAAACAATGAATTTGGTCGTGTTTATAGCAATGCGTCTTATTCCTGTCCTCAATGCGTGTCTATGCAACAGGGAAAAGTTTATCGCTTATGCATCAAGGCAATTGAAGAAAAACGATGAGAACTATCCGACTCATGAGCTTGAATTCGCGATGGTAGTCTTTGCTTTAAAATTTTGGAGGCATTACCTTTATGGTGTAAAATTCATAATTTACACCGATCATAGGAGTCTTCAATATTTCTTAGAAAAGAAAGATCCAAATATGAGGCAACGAAGGTGGCTAGACTTACTAAAGGATTATGATTGTGAAATTTGCTACCATTCCAGTAAGGCAAATGTGGTTGGGGATGCATTGATTCGAAAAGAAAGAGAGAAGCTCACAAGAGTACACTCATCACGAATGATCATTACTTCTGATCTTTTCGCTAGAATAAAAGCAGCTCAAGTGGAAGCATTGAAGGAAGAGAATTGGAAACGCGAGCGTATTACATCTTATATTCCTCACTACGTAGACGAGGCTTGAGGAGGAATTCAGAATCGTTACAAGTTAATAATTACATTCCTTTTTTAATCCATATCCAATGAGTTACATTTGGAAAATAAGGCACATGTCAAAGTATGTTCGATCTTCATCTAGGGAGCTACAAATATGTATCTTGATTTAAAAAAATGATTTATTTGTTGCCTTTGGTTATGAGAGTAATTCGTGAAAAACGAGTTGAAAACCTGCCCTTTTGACATGCCTAAATTCAAAGTTCAAGCATCAAAAAACCGTATGGGAAGAGTTCGCAACCTCTTTTGAAGATTTCGGTGATAAGTGGTTTTGAGAAGATTACTAGATGGTTTCGTGACTAAATTACCGAGAACGACAAAGAAGCATGATGCAATTTGGGTTATAGTTGATCGATTGACGAAGAGTGATCATTTCATCCCAATCCGAGAAAATATACCCCATTCTATAAATTGCAAAATCTACGTTCAACGAGAATCAGTCGCTAAAGATACATGGAATATCTTGTTTCTATTATTTCGGATAGAGATGGTCGATTTACCTTTAATTTTTGACAAGATTTTCATGAAGAGCTAGGTACGAAGTTGCATAAGAGTATGACATTTCATCCTCAAACGATTTTTGCGGTCTAGTAAGCGATGCTTTAGTGAACGATTCAAAGTTAAAGGATATGTTGTACGAGATGTGTCATAGAACTCTTGGACAGGTAATTGGGTCGATTGCACTACACCTTGTTTAGAATTTGTCCTATTCAATAAGCTACTCGAAAGTATCGAGTAATGCAACTGTACAAAATTCCTATATGGTAGGTGGTTTTTGAAAACCGGTATGTTCGGGGAAGGAAGTAGGAAGAGTAGAGAATTGGCGGAGAAAAGGAGGTGGTTTTAGCAACAATCGAGAAAATAGAAACCATTCGTGAGAGATTAAAGGATGCATAAGATAGGTGGAAAAGTTATGCCGACAATAGAAGGAGGCCGATTGAATGTAATATAGGAGATTTTGTTTGGTTGAAGTTCCGAAAAATCAAACACGAGCAAATGCACAATATATGTAACTTTGCTCATACAATTCAAAAGCACGAATCAAGACTCAAATCAACTTTTTGTTATAACCTTTTATCTCTATACCAAATAAGCATAACATGAATTCAAAAGCACGAATCAAGTGCAAATATTACGATATTTTAACTAAACAAGTCCTTTGGTTTTAATAATGCCAAATAAGTAACTTGTAATACATAACGTAAAATGTACAAGTTACGCGTGATCACAACTCATCAACGCATACATTCATCAACACCTCTCGACATCTCGAGTCTACTCATACTTCAACAAAAGGTATGAATATGTTTGTTAAGTTGCATTATGATCAACCCATTTAACAAACTATGTGATTAATCATATTAGAAAATAGGACAAAATTAATTACTAACTTAACTAGACAAGATCTTCCATATTAGGAAAAATCTTGGAAGATCAAAACATGTCTAGGCATATTAGATAATATGACAAAAATAATTAGAGAATAAAG
This sequence comes from Tanacetum coccineum, assembly GCA_026074375.1. NCBI lineage: Eukaryota > Viridiplantae > Streptophyta > Magnoliopsida > Asterales > Asteraceae > Tanacetum > Tanacetum coccineum. The sequence continues at coordinate 65,631 of BQNB010010892.1, forward strand.
ACAAAACTAATTATTCTTGTTTAACCATTTTTAGAAACAAATCTTACAAGATATTTTCATAACTAGCAAATCTTACCATTTTAATGTTAAGCTTGATTTTCCTTCTAGAACAATATATAACTAGATTTTGTAAGTACATTAAGGATCTAAGCAAAAGATTTTAAAAGATTTTAAAAGATTTTTAAAAGATTTGAAAACCAACCCTGTCCATATTTTAGGAAAGTTGGGGATCACGGATCAACCTAAATAGGCAGACGAATCCACAATCCCTGGATCCGTAGCACCTTGATGGCCAAGTTTTGGGTTTTTTTATAAATATCACCCTTTTGCTTCTTTTTTGGAGCTAGCTTTTCACAACCTTTCTTCCACATTATTACACACATTTAGGATCATTATAAACAAGTTTTTATAATGTAAAAACATAATTAATTATATCATTAAAACCTCAATAACCCTTGATCATAATGCTTTTAACTTTCATTTGTTGCAAGCATGATTCTACATGATCCTCCATTCAAGCAAGCTTAGAGATCTTTCTATCATCATCCACCACATACCTATATATATAAAGATCTATCACAACAAGCTTAGTGATCTTGATGTTTTAGATTAGGCTTTTACATCCAATTGACAATTATGTTTTGGATCATCATTATACATATTTGTGTATCAATCAGTATACAACAAACTAGATGTTAGGTGGTTTATGTGTTTAGGCCATAAAACACAAAGTTTGTTATGTTGGGCCATAAAACATAACGGGTTTGGTTGCACCCGAAGAAGGACTCGGTATTTAGCTTAGTACCGGATAAAGTGTAAGCGAGGTTAGGTTGGTTCTACCTCGAAGTAGGACTCGGTATTTAGCTTAGTACCGGATAAAGTGTAAGCGACGTTGTATGGTTTTCTCCGCCTTAAAGGAGCTTGTTGATCTAGTGAAGTAACTCTCGAGTTGGGTACTCAGGGAGTGGAGTAGGGCGAAGAGGAGCTTCGTAGCCGAACCACTATAAATCATCGTGTCCGGTTTGCGCTTTCTTTTACTTATCGCTTTACATTTATATTTGCCTTTATCGCTTTATATTTATATTTGCATTGCATCTATGTTTGTGTTTTATTTTTATGTTTGATGATATTGTTTGTTTGAATATCTTTAGTATAGTTATTGTAGTATAAACTTGATTGATTGTTTGATACAAAAGTTTTAAATTGATAATAAAAACGTATTCACTGTCACACCCCTAAATATCATTGCAGCGGAATACTAGATTTGGGATCGTGACTTCATGGCGTGAAGAGGACTTAATACGAGAGATCGACCTCTACATGCCAATATGATAATGCAGACTCCATATAATCCGTAACATAGAACACCTGAGAAAAACAGTGAAGAATTATCAAAACGCAATGAAGAGTCTTGAGTCAAAACGCAATGAAGAATCTTGAGTCAAAACGCAATGAAGAGTCTTGAGTTAAAACGCAATGAAGAATCTTGAGGTTTTATCAAAACGCAACGCTGAGATTTGATCAAAACGCAACCAATTTTAAAAAATTAGGCAGAGTCTCCCTTTTTCAAAACGCAACGAAAGTCTTCAAAACGCAACCTGTAATCAAAACGCAACGACCAAAATGCAATGACCAAAACGCAATCTCTAGGTCAAAACGTAGTATACTTTCTTCACCAAAATGCAACCAAGAATGTCTCAGAAGGTCAAAACACAACGACGAAAATACGAACTTTTTCACCTAAAAACACCTAAAAATCACCCTTTTGAATGTTTTCACTTGGTTTCTTTTGCACAACTTGGTCCTAGAATGTTATAACAACTATAAAAACACTAACTTTAAATTCACAAACATGAGAATCAAAGAGTGTCAAGAATAAGACCATAAACCTTCTAATACCAAACTTTTGATCTAAACTAACCAAGAAAACGCACACACAATCTAGCTAATCTTCCCATGTGCTCTGATACCAATTGTAGTATACATGATATCATAACACAAGCAAGAGATGATGGGTTGGCTACTTAATCTTAGAGAGAGAAAGTGGTATTTCTAGAAAGAGAAAGTGCAAGATAGTGTATTAGCTTAAAATGAACAACCAACCCCTTCCTATGGCTGGAAAGGGGTTTATATACATGAGTGTTTATGCCCCCAATAGGCTTGAGTATGGGCTTATAAGTGGGCAAAAGGCCCGACCCAATACTATTAGTCATACGCTTACAATTAGACAACGAGCTATGCTATTCTAGATTATACACAGGGTGACTGAGTCTTTTTCATAATCCTAATAGTTAATATTTATTGGTTAAAGGGAAAAAGTATGTGGGATGTTGAGCTATATAAAGGGTATTCTTGGAGTTGGAAACATCTTCTTGATTTAAGAGATAAGATTAGAAACTTTGTTATGGTTAAGGTTGGAAATGGTAAGGATTGTAATATCTGGTTTGACAAGTGGCATCCTCATGGTCCTTTATGTAAATTAATTAACCATAGAATGCTTGAGCAGGCTAATTTGTGTGTAAAAACTAAAATTGTTGACATGATTGATGGGAATGAGTAGAAGTGGCCAATAGATTGGAATGATAGGTTTGGTGAGGTGACTAATGTGCCTGTTCCTAATCTGGTGGAAAATGTGAAGGATAAACTGTTTGGGTGGATAAAAAGGGTGAGGAAAAACAATTTTCTATTAAGGAAATATGGAAGGCTGTTAGAACTAATTTCCCTAAGGTAATTTGGAATGATCATGTTTGGTATTCACAGTGCATTCCTATACATTCTTTCATCTTGTGGGTTGCTATTAAGGGTAGATTGAAGACTAGGGATAGGCTTTCAAAATGGTTTAATGTGCCTAATAAGAGATGTCTTCTATGTAATCAGCATGATGAGACACACAATCATTTATTTTTTTCTTTCCCCTTGATGTGTTTCAAAAGCTTTCAAAATGGTTATAAGACTGAAAACACCGGATAATTATATGGAAACACACGGGTAAAAGTATAACCTACGTATATAGTATAATCTGTTTAGGTAAGACCAGGTTGTTCCACAGGGATTAAAGTAGTGATTAAATAATTAAAAAGAAAATTAACTTTAACAATTTTGGATATAACTTTAGTTTTACCAATGATAATAAAGATGACTACTCAGATAGTTGAAAATAATTTATAAGTGTTGGATTAACCACAAAATTAATTATCCACTAACTTCCAAAAATTACCTTTTCACATATATTACCTAATAAAAACCCTAATTTCACTTTATTAAATTATTAATAAAAACCTTTTTAAAACCTTAAAATCCAAAACCCTAATATTAAAAACTAAGGTTTAGTATTTAATTTAGTCTCGGTCCGGGTTCAGAGGTTTGATGGAGGATTGGTTGGAGTATTGTGACCGATCCAGGGGTGGATCGGTTGGAAGGTGGTGACCGGTTGGTGGGGAGGTGGTTCGGTTGGGGTTGGTGACCAAGAGGGTGGATCGGTTGGAGCTTAATGACCAAAAGGGTGGTTTAGTTGGAAGTATACAACCGATCCTAGTGGGTCTGTTGTGGTTGATTTTGGTGATGATTCCGGGTTGTTTTCGGTGATGTTTCTAGCTTAAAGGTTGAATCTTTTTACAAGAAAACCAAAAAAATTTGAAACTTTATGCAAAAGTTTGAAACTTTATTCATGAAAACCACTAAAGACTTCACCCTAATCGTGAAACACACGAAAAGATCAAGACTTTATATTCCAAAATGATTAAAAATCACAACTTTCTTCAAATTTGAAAGCTTTGTCTTTGAGAACTTGTCTTCATTATCTTCAAGTCTTCAAAAAGTCTTCCAAAAAACTGATATCTTTCTTCCCCGAAATCATTCAAATCATCCCATGGCGATTGATACCAATTAATAAAGATCACAATATCATACAAAATACTACACTATTTTAGAAAGAGAGTGGAGAAAGGGAGATACGCCTCTAGAGAGAGAAAGAGAGACGTGTGGGTGAGAGAGGAGAGGGAGAGAGGAGAGAAAGAAATATTAGATTAGAAGAAAGAGAAATCACCATCCCTTAACCCTTCCTTTTATAGTAAGGAATGAGAGACTAGGAAGCAATTAAGGGTTATTACATATTACATAGTAGTCATTCCCTATTTGCACTAGTTAATCCCTACACTATATAAACTAGATAAATTGGCCATGTAATCAACACTTTTCGTGTTTCTAACAGAAGCCCGTCACATCATCGACGCTAAGATTCTTCATTCCTTCGTGCCTTCAACGTCATGAGATAAAACCTTACTCGTAAAGTTAATATCTTCATATGAAGAATGATTTTAGATCGGCTGCCTTATAGATTAAACCTCTCGTCCCGCATCATTGATACTTAGACGATCTCATGTCTTTTTTGTAATGGCAATGTAACAACAAACAATAGTTTCTTACTTATTGCCAACAAAAGGCGCCATTTGGGCTTCATATCCGTCACATTTGTTCCCCGGTACACCTTAGTACTTTGAGCCTCCCCTCTAAAACTCATTGCCATGACGACGTAATATGTGCACAAAATCTTCTTTCAAAAGATTCTTTATCGTCTATAACATGAGAAAAACATAAACCAAATTTAATACAAAGACATTATATTTTTAACAATAGATTATCATTCATGAACTTCAAATGCAAACCTGATTCATATCTTCCTGATAATCACTAATATTGAAATTAATGTCAGCATCAACACCACGAAACTTGATCGCCGCTCGATCATAAACTCTAGATATCAGAATCAAATGATATATGGTATAAGCCTTTAGCGTTGGGTCTAAAACGAAAAAATGAAAGACCAATGTTGTGAACACGATTCATTACACCCCCACCCCTGAACACATACCCTAAGCACACCCTGTGAACACATTACACTCAACCCACTCACTCAACTCATCCTTTGAACACACACACTGAACACACCTACTGGGCATCATCATCATCATCATCATCATAAATTTGCTACTATATAAGAAACTAAAAAAATTAAGAGGATGCTTACTTTCCGATTAAAAAGGCAAACACTTTTTTCCTCATCGTTTCCCTGTGACCGACCCGATCATTTTCCTATAAATAAGTGGATAACTAACTATTGAAAGTGATCATTCTAATAAGATACCCCAAACCGCCGCAACTTCAATAAGCAATATGAAACAACCCATTAAAGTAGTCATTCTAACACGAAATCCAAAAAAATCCCGTATAAGTAGTATAGGTAAACACTCCAAAACGGCCCATGAAAATATGTATTCTGGTAAGCAATCTGCAATTAGGAAATTTCCCTATAAGGAGTACAGGTAAGCACTCCAAAACTGGTTGTCTAATTCTAGTCATTACTAAACGTTTGAACTTAATCGAAAGAATCTAAATCATTTATATATACTCACCTTCGTTTAAGAGACATGTTCATATTGTTTATTTGTTTCCCTGCTCCTATGAAGCCATTTAGGGAGAAAGTCCAAGTAAGCGATGTTAAAATGTACTATATCACTTTTGACTTTAAGAATTAGCGATGTTAAAATGTTCTAGATTCCACATACCTTTCAAACTGGCATTATGTGGTTGTGTCTTTCGTCTGCTGCTACTTGAAGAATATACAAACATTCTTGATGTTGCTTCTGAACAACATTACGACAATGTGAGGCACATTTAAAAAATATCTGCAATAAAACATCATAAAAATTACACGAACCTTTGAGAATTGCGTTATGTTGGTCAATCTTTTCATATAGCAGGAGATCAATCTTGAGCATCATTAAATCGTTTGTTTGTAAGCTAGCATGATTTACCACAATTTGTGCTCAATAACAGTAGAAACGATCCCTTTAAGAGTCTCCTGAAGCAATAAAACAAAAGTGTTAATGACATCAAATAACGTCTATTTTATAGCATCATTTATCCCATGTAATTAACCCATTTTATATAATTATTACAAAGAATTGTTGCTTAATCGTTTGTATTTGAGAATTGCAGTAATTATGGAGTACTTGGTGAAGATTAGCTAAATGGCACGCATTTTGGAGCATAAATGAAGAGTTTGAGAAAGTCTACTAATCTGACAGCAAATACGCCGTATTATTCTAGACCTATACGATGTATCCAAGACTTTGACGAATTAAAAGATCATTGCCTGACTTTGAAGAATACGCCGTATCCACATCAGTATATACGTTGTATATTATACTTTGGTTAAATATCAAGAAAAGCACACTTTCAGCCAATACTCCGTACCCAAGAAGCTTGATACGTCGTACCCAAGATGTACAAAACACCGTATCGGAGGTGCTCGATACGCCGTATCCAGGAGGTCGGATACGCCGTATCCTTAGCAGCTCAAGAAAATTCTAGAATATTTTATTCTTGGAGTCCACGCCAAGCAACCCGATACGCCGTATTGAGTTCCAATACGCCATATCGACCAATTTTCAGAGTCTATAAATACCAAAACCTAAATACGATTTTAGATATGCTTTTTACCACCAAGTTCGATTTTTAGAAGATCTATGAAGCCGTAAAGGTCCTATAAAGTTGTTCCTAAACGATGGGAAAACCTGTAATCTCTACACTCCACTATAAAAGTTTGGTTAAGCATTATGTTTTAATCGTTCATGCTATGATTTCCGTTTATTGTTACAATGACTATCGGTCTAATACCTTTAGGATAGTAGCCATGTTTATGATCAATATAAAGTTGTGATTTGTCTTTATATACTATGATCCTTATTCTTTGTAATGTTTGATTTATGTTTATCACTCATAACCCTTTAATTGCTTATTATAGTGTTTTTCTCTATCATTTAACTGATCTAGTCCTACATATTTAAATTCGCTGCAACATCAGAGATTTTGGGCGTAGGCAAAAGAGCCCAGGATAGAAACATATGAACTTATTCAGTATAGCTAGAATAATGGAGCACCAATAGAAAGCCCTAGTTTTGAACTATGGTTAAGTAGATAGGTAGACTAAGCCAGCGACTTAGGATTACACATAACTTCCTGTTTCCATAGGTAGTTAAGTGGGTGTGGAATACTGTTATATAAATTTCCATTATGCAGTAAGTTGGAAAAGCCTCCATGAAGCTAGGATACTATATAACCACAATATAGTTTCCTAGATAGATTTATAATCAACGTGTGGACTTTATGCGTGTTTAGTTTAATAGTGACAGGATAACCTAGCAACAAAACCTCGAGTCTAGGAGAAAGAACCACCTAACTTTGGAATGATAAACCACCAATGAATTAATACAATCATTTGCAACGAAATAGACAATCATGGCATAATATTAGTAGCAAAAATGCTGTGTCTAAATATTCGTTATTCCTCAGATTTAGATCTGCTTCCTAATCGTATTTGATTAAAAGCAATGGTGTGCTTTATTTCATCACCTTAGGATAATAAAACTAAACTCGTGCCAGTCTCTCAAGCTTAACCTCCCTTTGCGTTAGTTTAGGTTTTAATTAGATTAATAGAATAATTAGGTTAAATTAGTACTAAAACTAGGTAAATAAATAACCATTATAATTAAGAGTAACTTCCACTCGTAGTGATCTCACTCTACTTACAACGAAGCTATAATCTGATCGGTACACAGCCCGTCGAAAGCGTTGTTTAAAGTGTGAGTCCAGTCAGTAAAATAAATAGTAAAACTTGATACATAAATAATACCTACACGACGACACATCAAGTGTGTAATTACCAATATTAACATTTTCTGTTAAAAGCAATCAAGTTTGTAATCAAAAATCGAACACTACCATGGATTGGTCCGTGAGACTAAGTGAGAGAATCAATGGTTTTGAAGAGCCAGAATTACTGTAAACAAATCAGAAGATAAAAAAATTAGCATGGAAAGGCAGTAACTGATAAAAAAGTTTTGGGTATGTGTAATTGTATAGAAATTAGAAACAGACCTTATGTGTTTAATAAGCTGGCGAGCACATGTGAGTAGCACCGACTGCAGGTTAAAGCATTTCAGTAACCAACCAACATAATGAAAAGTAAAGATTCAGTAGCATCAGTTTATAAGCAAGCTTTGTTGGTTAATCTTTTCATATAGCACGAGATCAAACTTGAGCATCATTAAATCATTTGTTTGTAAGCTAGCATAAATTACCACAATTTGTGCTCAATAACAACAGAAGCGATTCCTAAGCCAATCTAAACATCCCCTATAAAACCCTAAAATTAAAACATAACCCTAATCTAAAAACATAAAAAAACACAAAACCAACAAAAACCCTAAATTAAAAAATAACCCTAATTTTATCATAAAGCTCAGCCCTTAGCCGAAAATATAAGCTAAAACAATCACCCTAATTTGCATAAATTCCTAAAATGTATCCAAAACTATTAAAAGTTTAATAAAAATTCAACAACCTACCAACGATACTGCAGCCTCCTACACACAATTTCAAGTTGTATGAATTTTTTTTCCAATCTTCAAATCAAGACAGTGAAAGCTTCACCGAAAAACATAATTATTCGTTGGAAAATCCAAAAAACAGAGAGAGGTTGATCATTGATGTGTGTATGTGTGTGTTGTGTATGAAACTGGAATGAAGGGGGTGATTAAGATGAGTAAGAGATACGTGTTTAGAAAAGGAACTTGTTGATGACACGTATATATAGAAGTTAGAGAAAGATCGATAAAGTGGGAGAGAGACGAAGAGGGGGGATGAAGCTGGGTCGGGTGATATAATAAATGCCCGGGTCGAAACCGGGTCAGCAGTATTAATTTTTTACCCGACGATCCTGGTAAATATAAGTTGTTATAATTATAGGCATGTTTTTTGTCATCTACTCAATTCTTAATAGATAATAAATATAGATGCCAAGTTGCTAATATTATGGCGACAATAATACAATATATCTTACTAAAACGAGGTTAAAACAACGACGATCAAGTAACTTACAACTGTAAAAATTGGGAAATGAACTCCGATCATCCAATCACAAAGATACGCGTAACTATTAAACAACAACTACGTGAGAAAAAGGCATTAAAAAGAATTAAATTTGACAACTGGGACGAAATTTGCAAAACTTCAAACCAAAAGTTTGGCCTAATAGTCACATGCGGAATGTAAGCAAACAATGTTAAGAATCTTTAGGTTTGGTTTTTTCTTTAGTATTTATCTATTCTCTCTATTAAATAAATAGCAAAAGCATAGTGAAAAAGAATACCTTCGTAATGTGAAAACAACAAACACAACATCTCTAAAAGGGAAAAGAAGAAAACATGTGAATTGGTCAAGCCATGATTTTTATCATATAGTTCATCACTTTTTATTTCATATTTTTTTGAACGGCAATTATATTAAAAGGCTAATAAGAAGCTAGAAAAAATACAAGGAAAGTAAATTAGGATTCTACATCCAAGTGACCAGTCAAGCTTGGATTTACAACGATTGGAAATTCATAAAAAAGACATTTGGACAATATTATCGAAAATAAGATCCTTTCTAGGCTGAGAAGAACCAAACACGCATTCATTTCTGAACCTCCAAATAAGCCACCACGTCACATAGCAAATGCCTTTAAGAAACTCCTTTTTGGTTATAGATAGGCGAATGTTAGAAACCTAACTAAGCCAATCAGAATAGGAGCTCCAAGGAGAGAACTCAAGCTCCCACCAATGACAAACTCTGGATATAACTTGACGAGCAAAGTAACATGAGAAAAAATGTGGGAGGAGGATTCCTGTAACACCCCCAAAACGGGTCGCAACGGAATATGGGTTTAGGAGCGTTACTTCATAGATCAATAGCACAAGATATATAAGAACGACCTTAAAAAGTGTCGTTAAAAACTAATACATTGGATTTAAGGATAGTGTATGTTACAAGATATATAAGAACAACCTTTAAAAGTGTCGTTTAAAACTGATACATTGGATTTAGCAAAGTGTTTGATACAAAAGCCCAAAGCCAATGCAACCAAATCTTTAATGCAAATGACTTCCAAAATAACGACCAACAATGTATCCCTTGCACCTCGTGCCTTATTGACCTCCTGAAAAAAACATGCTTTAAAACGTCAACAATAATGTTGGTGAATTCATAGGTTTGTGAATTATATAAGTGTAGGACCACAAGATTCCCCCCTGATAATACATTAAATGTAAACATCACAAAAATGTAATTACATTTCCCTAATCTCATGACACTAAAGCTCGACATAAATGAATTGCAATATAAATTGCCTACGTTGCCCATGATGATGTTCTAACCCAGAACATCCTAAATCCGACATGGTATATGTTCGTTAGCTCGGTAGTCTCGACACCAGTGATAGCTAATCACCCGAACGGGGGCGTCACCCCCAAATAGATCTATTTATAATATTCGCGCTCACCCTCAAAGTGATTTACAGTTCATGATAGTGGGCACATTGGGTTATCGCTACTTAGGCAAACACGTAATCAGTCTAAATATGAAATGTTCACTTGCGTCCAATTATAAAACAAAGCATGTACTCACCCCAAAACTTATAAATCATTATAAGATGTAAAATGTGGGGCTAGGAACTCACCTCGAGTGGATGAGTTAACAACGTAAATCAAATGCGTGACAAATACGCCCGAATGCAACCTAATTAATTATAGGTCGTATGAGTACTAAGTACTTTGAATAACTACTACCATATATACTTCTATATAGCTACATCACTATCTAATTGAGTTTGTGAAATAATATTTAAATTGCATTTGATAAATATTAACCGTGTGTTTGTACTCGTATAATCGAAAAAATAATTTAATTGTCTTTGTAAAATAATATTTATAAAGTTTAGAACATGTATAAATATTATATAAATGATTCTAAAAATGTTTTGCAAAAATTTATATTAAAAACGAACCAACACTATTCATGTCAGGAAATAGTGCACAAGTGTAAAATAGTGTGTAACTTTCTCTTTTAAGCCCGCTTGGGATGTTTCTTACGTCCAAGCTTTCGTATTAAGTCGATGTATCAAAATATTACATTTTCATATTTTGGATCCCCTGGTGAACAATGATTTTTACTGTTCATGACAGTTATAAACTTATTTTTATAACTTTAATTAACGTAAAACCCGTAAATGTCGTATCTTATTCGTTTTAGATCCGATTTTAGTGATTCTTTCTAGCACGTCTTCGTAATTAAAAGTTCTATCTAATTAATGATGTTTTCAAAATATTCATATCTGAGATGAACAGTAACTTGTATAAAATTTCTTTTTTAAACGCGTTTATTGTCGCGTAACTTGTAAATGCCGTATCTCCTTCGTTATAAATCCATTTTTCGAGTTCTGTACATGCCCACGATTCTTGGGACATGTAGTATTTTATAAAATTATAAAATAAATATGTTAAAAATCGAATTTTGATCAGACCCTTTGATTATTTTGTTAAAAATATGTTTTAACTTGGTTTTGAAACTTTCTAGTTTATCTACTTTGTTACAAGTCCTTTACAACTATATGTACCATGAATCTTACATGCTTAGGGTCCTTAGTCCTTCATTTGTCCAAATATTGTCCAAGAATCAAAAGATCCATATGTCTAAATACTTATTTTTCCATAACTTTATATAAGTATACTTTTTAAGTACCTTGTTTATATATACTTTTTATATATAAACCACACATGTAAATTACTTATACTTCCATCATAACATGATATTAACATCCATATATCATATGTAAAAGTTTACCAAACCATAAACAAGTGTAAAAATCCATTTTACAAGTTAATATTTTTCCTAGATGGTGATTAACTATATAACCATTATATACACATAAAATCACAAATGTAAAGAGATTAAGGTTTTTAGATAACCTTAATATGATGTATGATGATGAACAACAAGATCTTAACCCTTGTTTAGCAAACAAACCCTAGCTTTCAATATCAAGAAAACCCTAATTTCAATGAAACCTTAATCATGAACCTTTCTTGTTTAACACTTGTAAACCTTAAACCAAACCTTCTAAACACCTTAGGTTATCTTAGATATGATTTAGGAACACTTGGAAATGTGGTAAATAAAATTTGTATGGATGGTTTATGGTGTTGGATTTGGGTCGTGGCATTAAGAAGAGAAAAGGGAGAGGATTTGTGAAATTTCACCGTAAGAAATGAGAGTGTGTGTTTACTTACCCTAGCTAAGGAATTATATACATCAAGGACCTAGTTGAGATCAAGTCTAGGTTCATGAAAGACTATGCTAGACAATGGGAGGATTTCTAGGGATAGTTGGTCAAGACTTGGAAGATATGAGTCCTTGGTTCCCTAAAATGGATGTTATCCCATGAAAACAAGGAAAGGTGTTTAGCTAGATATTTTCTTTGTATCTATCCTTCCATATCCGGCCACATAGACATATATGTGATGATATTTTGTAAATTTTGAGTATTGGGTATAATTGTGGGTATTTGTTGAAGCGTAGAAAAGTTTTGGTGGTTTCGGGAATGCCTAAACGTATTTTATCGCGAAACGTAAACACTTTACATAACCAATAAAAATAAAAAAAGTGCAAACGTAATAATTATCTCCAAATATTATTAACACTTGCTTGATTTAACATTTAATTGTTTGATGCCCGTTTACTTTGAATGATATCTTTTAGCTTTACGCGATTTTACTTAACGTTTACAATTTATATAGCAACGCGTACACTACTAAAATTAATTAGAGAATTTCTTGACGTGTAAATGACCTTAAAACACGGGGTGTTATAGTCTTCCCCCGTTAAATGAGCCTTGTCCTCAAGGCTTAAGATGCGGCACTTGACAACGGTGCGGTCTTTGTGAAGAGATGTGGATATTTCTTTCGAAATTGATCCTCGCGTTCCCATGTAAACTCAGGGCCTCGCCTAGAGTTCCATCGAACCTTGACAATTGGGATACGGCTTTGTTTCAATCATTTAATGTCACGATCCATGATTACTACTGGTTCCTTCCCTTTGTTTTTTTCCCCCCCCCCCCCCCCATTTTTTTTTTTTTTTTCCTTCCCCCCCCATCGGACAAATTGAAGCTTGTCGTCTATATGAAGTCCATCCAACGGAATGGCTAATGGTTCGTTGGCATGGCACTTTTTCAAGTTGGATACATGAAACATATTGTGAACCTTGCCCAACTCTTGAGGAAGCTCAAGCTTATAAGCAACGGTTCCAACCTTTTCCAACACCTTGAATGGTCTGACATACCTAGGATTTAACCTCCCCCGTTTGCCAAAATGTACGACCCCTTTCCAAGGTGAAACCTTAAGCATAACACTATCCCCAACTTGATATTCCTTTGGCTTACACTTTAAATCGGCGTAACTCTTTTTCCTATCACGTGTGGTTTGTATTCTTTGCTTGATCTGGACGATCTTCTAGGTCGTCTCTTGAACTATTTCTGGACCGGTGAGTTGAACTTTTCCAACCTCGGCCCAACACACAGGTGAACGACACTTTCGACCGTAAAGTGCTTCAAATGGTGCAGCCTTGATGCTAGCGTGATAGCTATTGTTATATGAGAACTCGACTAATGGCAAATGGTTACCCAACCCTTTCCAAATTCGATCACACCAGCACGCAACATATCCTCGAGAGTTTGAATATTCCTCTCGCTTTATCTGTCAGTTTGTGGATGGTACGTAGTACTCATATCCAGACTAGTACCCAAAGCCTTCTGAAGTGACCTCCAGAAATTTAATGCGAACCTAGGGTCGCGATCACAAATAATCGAGTGGGCATTCCATGCCTCGTGACAACCTCCTTTAGGTACATTCTCGCTAGTTTCTCCATGGGATTAGTTTCCCTCATTGGTACTAAGATGGCAGACTTAGTAAGTCGGTCAACAATCATCCAAATGGTGTCACAACCTTGTGACGACTTAGGAAGCTTCGTGACAAAATCCATGGTGATATTGTCCCACTTCCATTGAGGTATCTTGGGTTGCACTAACAAACCCGATGGCTTTTGTTGTTCAGCCTTGACCTTAGCACATGTCAAAACATTTGCTAACATAGGTGGCGATGTCGGCCTTCATATTAGGCCACTAATATAGACTTTTCATGTCCCGATACATTTTGTCAAAACCCGGATGGATAGAGTATTTGGATTTGTAGGACTCGTGCATGATCACAATCCTCAAATTACCATAACATGGCAACCAACTCCTGCCATTTAGGCATAAAGTTCCATCCGCACGGGGTTCCAACTTTTCCGTTCTAAGTTTCTGTGGATCCTTAGAATTTTCAATCAACATACCCCCAACATCTTCGTTCTTGATGTTCTCTGGTTTCGTGCTTCGGTCTGAGCATTCAAGATTTGTTTAGGAAGATCCAAGCCAATAGTCATAACTAACGTTCGAACTCTTAATAGTTTAATTTGCTCCTTCCTACTCAAAGTACTAGCAACAACATTCGCTTTCCCTTGGGTGATAACGAATCTCATATCCGTAATCACTAAGCAACTCTAACCAACAACGTTGCTTCATGTTCAACCTTTTTCTGATTAAGAATGTGTTGCAAACTCTTGTAATTAGCGAACATCTAACACCTGGTTCCGTACAAGTAGTGCCTCTAAATTTTAGAGCAAACATTTCTGATCTAAGTTCCAAATCATGAGTCGTATAGTTTTTCTCATGAATTTCTAATTGGCGTGATGCATAAGAAATTACTTTCTCTCTTTGCATTAATACAGCACCTAATCCCTTATACGAAGCATCACAATAGACTATGAAATCTTTGTTTCCTTAAGGTAAAGCCAGAATTGGCGCACTACACAACTTCTTCTTTAATAACTAGAAGGCAGCTTCTTGCTTGTCTCCCCAATCAAACTTAACTCTTTTTTGAGTAAGCTTGGGCATTGACTTGGCCATCTTCGAAAATCCTTCGATGAATTTTCGGTAATACCCAATAAGACCTAAAAATTAACGAATCTTCGTTGGTGTTTTAGGAGATGCCCAATCTTTTATGAATTCGATCTTGGTGGGGTCCACGTAAATTCTTTGACTATTAATCACGTGACCGAGGAACTATACTTTGGAAATCCAAGATTCACACTTAGAAAATTTGCCATACAATTCCTCCTTCTTAAGCAATTACAGAATTGCCTTAAGATGTTCTGCGTGTTCCTTCTTGTTCCTTGAAAAATTAATATATCATCAATAAAGATGATCACAAACTTATCCAAGTATGGTTTGCACACCCTATTCATTAGATCTATAAATATCTTCGATGCGTTTGTCAAACCAAATGGCATAACTTGGAAATCGTACTGACCATACCGAGTTCTGAATACCATTTTTTGAAATATCCTCTTCCCGTACATGAAGCTGGGGATAACCTGATCATAGATCTATCTTAGAATAAACATTGGATCCTCGTAGTTGATCAAACAAATCGTTGATCCTTGGTAGTGGGTAACGATTCTTCACCGTCAGCTTGTTCAGTTCCCGATATTTTATGCACATTCGAAATGATCCATACTTCTTCTTGACAAACAATACTGGAGCTCCCCAAGGTGAGGAACTGGGTTTTATAAAGCCTTTTTCGGGTGGTTCCTGCAGTTGCCCCTACAACTTTTTCATTTCCGACGGCGCTAATCGATAAGGCGCCCGTGCTACAAATGCAGCACCAGGTACCAGATTAATCTGAAATTTCCACTTGTCGAGTCGTAGGAAGACCGTACAAGTCCTCTAGAAATACTTCAGGAAAATCTCGAATTATTGGTATATCCTCAAGTCGTTTCTCCTTCGACTTGTCAACAGTCTCCCTTGTAGTAACACGTGCCAAAAAGACCTGACATCCTTTTAGCATGTACTTCTGTGTTTTAGTGCACAAGATGATGTTCAGTCGAGACTAGTTTGCGCGGTTGCTTTCGTTACTACGAATAATCAACATTTCGTTTCCGAATGGAACACGAACGATCTTTTAGTCACAAACAATGACGGCCTGGTATCTCACCAACCAATCCATACTAAATATGATGTCGAAACTGCCAAATTCTACGGCATTAAGTCGATGTTGAATGGGTGATTTAGTAAATTCTCTAATGGCAAGCAAATTTGTTGGTGAATTGTCCTAGGGCGACTAGTGATGTGTCTCGGCTTCTCGGCTTAGGATTTGGGATAAGATGAGGCCAACTTTATAGTAAGATGGAGTGAAGGTCTGCTTAGTTGCTATGGTTACTAATTCAATTTCCAGAAGTAAACGTGATTTATGAATACGCACACAAAACTTTGCTTTTCAAAGATGTAAGCAAAATGGATTTATTGATAATGTTACATGGTGACTACTCTCAACATGGCATAGTCCTTCCTGAATTATACATAGGTGATCA
>BQNB010010893.1:1930-82773 GCA_026074375.1 Tanacetum coccineum
TGATGTATTACTTTACTACGTCAAAACTTAGCACTCAAATTACCCAACCACACTGTCAATTTAACTTTGCCCCTTGATTTGAGCTTAAGGTAAAACGGGGAAGACAGTGAACAGTGGCAACTGTTCTTCCCGCGTTTTACCTCTTATAAAAAAGCGAGTGTTTGACTTTTCATAAACCCGGGTGAAATTTGTTTGACCTTGGGCTTATAAAGGGGTTTTGGGTCGGGTGTTGGTTATAAAAAAGGATGGGCCATTGTGTTGGTTTATATAAGAGTTTAACGGGTGTTAACTCTTATAAACAAAAGTTAACACCATTAGGGTTTAGGGGAATATTTTTGCAATTTGGGTTTCTTTGAGGGACTGTTTTGGAGAATTTGGGTTTTGTCTTTTTATGGTTGACCACTGTTGACTATAGGTTGACTTTTGTTGACCTTTGATAGCATTCTTCCGGCTCTTTGTGTGCTCTTCCGTTCCCGTGCTCGTGATTGTCCGGTTTTTGACCGTTTTCTTGAGATTTTTGCATTATCCGTACCTACACAATCACAAAGACAAAACAAGCAATATACAAGCATTTAAAGCACAATTTTGTCATTTCAGGGCTATTTTTTGACATAAAACAGATATGTGTTTTTACACATATCAAACCTTCATCAGCCTTACCATCGAATTTGCCTAAGTGGTCTATGGTATTAAGAATAGTATGAGGACACCCAAATGGTTTCATAAAACTTAAAGTTGGTATTCTACCATGAAAAAGTTCATATGGGGTCTTGTTATGAGGCTTAACTACTAACACTCTATTTTACACATAGCAAGCAGTATTAATTGCTTCTGCCCAAAAAGTAGTTGGCAACTTAGAATCAGCTAGCGTAGTCCTAGCAGCCTCAATTAGTGTCTTATTCCTCCTCTCAGCAACTACATTTTATTGAGGAGCTCTAGCTACACTAAATTGTCTCAAAATACCCTTTATTTCACAAAACTGATTCATTTCTCTGTTTTTGAACTCAGTCCCATTATCACATCTAATCACCTTAACCTTGTGATCTACTAGATTCTCTATCCCAGTTATAAAGGACATAAGAATGCCACTAGTCTCATTCTTATTAGCTAGAAAGAAAACCCATGTAAACCTATTGTAATCATCTGTGACAACCAGGAAATACATTTTCTTCATAAGGCTTTTTACAAATGTTAGACCAAACAAGTCCATATGCAATAAATGTAAAGGAAGACTGATTGAGTTCTTTGTTTTGGACTTACAAGAGGCTCTGTGCTGCTTTTCCTTTTGACAAGCAACACAGGTTTGATCATTTTCAAAAAGTTTAGAAGGTAAACCTCTTACCAGATTTCCCATAACCAATTTATTCATGGTTTTAAAATTTAAGTGACCTAGCCTTCTATGCCAAAGTTTAGATTCATCAGATGTAGATTTTGCAAAAAGGCAAGTTAAACCTCCTTTAGGAACTATGTTCTTTAAATCAACACTATACATATTTTTCTTTCTAGGAACTCTAAGTAAAACTTGACTTTCATCAATTAACTTAAAGTTTGGAGACAAAACAATACATTCGGTGTCATTAAAAAGAACACTATTCTTTTTATCACACATTTGTGAGACACTAAAGAGATTAAACTTTAACTCTCTCATAAAATACACATTTTTAAAATCTAGATTACTAGTTTTAATGGTACTTTTTCCTGTGATTTTCCCTCCTTTGGGGTTCCCTCCAAAAGTAACATATCCTCCATCTATCTCTTCATAGTCTGTAAGATAGGACATGTTCCCTGTCATGTGCCTTGAGCATCCACTATCAATCACTCCTTGATCCTGTAAATCTATTTGTGGATTGCCTTGCACATTAGATAAGAAAACCAGTTTCTATTGGGGACCCAAGCCATCACTGACTTGGATCTGCCTTGTGCATCAATATAATCAAACTTTTTAGGGTGATTGATGCACTGTTGTGTTTAGAAACATGGTCTAAAAATTTAGTCTTTGGTTTCCAAACCCAACAAGCTGAGGCCTTAACAACATTAACATTATTTCCTTTAACAACATTAACTACTGCTTTTGGCCTAGCAGTATTAATTTTTTTACCACTAACAGTATTAACCTTTTGATCAATATTACTATTTTTGAATGTTGTGTTCTTATGAATGGGCCTCTTAACAGTTGAATGTGCTATTTTAGAAAGATATGACATTGGTCTAGCAGCATTCACTGTTGTTTTTGAGTGAGAAGTATTAACTTGTCTACCAGTATTAACTGATACTAAAACAGACTTCATTAGTACTGCTCTTGGAACTAAGTTCTTTTTAGCACATGGGTGAGTTTTTTTAGCAAAGTTTTAATGATTCACCCTTTGAGCATTGTTCCAAACAGGTTTTACCATCCTTTGATTTTGAAACTATTTTTGATGGTAATTGCTATCAACTTGCAAATGATCAAAGCTTCCACACACATAACATGCCTTATTAATCATCTCAAAATTGCTTCCTAGTTTTTGAGACATCATATTATTCCAGTTTCTTTGATTGCCTCTAGGAATGTGAGTGTTTTGCCTATGTTGCTCAACTTGTTTAACTGTTTTCCTAGCAGTTTTCTCTTGTTGCTTAGGTTTGACAAACTCTATCTTAGCAACACTAGGCTAGACTATTTTCTTCTCAGTTTTAGTTTGAGACACATTTTTTTCCTCACTATTTGACATCCAATCTTTAATAATTGGGGAATCATCAGACTTCCTAACTACCTTTGACCCTTCTTCATTAGACTTTCCGTTCTCAACTACAGGCTTATTAACAAACTCATCTAAACTAGTAAAAGACAAATCAAGTGTTGGAGGCATGAAATTTCCTGTGTAGGGAAGTGGAACTGCATTATATTTTTCATAGCCTAAACCTTTCTTGCAATTGTCAACTATCTGACACTTTGTCTAAACTTTTAGATGCATTTTCAAATTTATCTACATTAAATTGAATGCTATCTTTTTCTTTTTGAATTTTTTCAAGCTTCTTCCTAAGCTCTCTAATAGTTATTTCTCCTACTTCAATATCCCATTTTAAGCCATTAATTTTTTCTGCATAAACAGACTTATTCTTTTTATAAAATTCAGGTTTTTCTTCCATTGATTCTAAACCTGTTTTATACCCTAAAACCATTAAACTAGATTTATCTAAATCTCTTAATAGTTGATCATTTTGAGATTTAAGTAATTTAACAGTTTCCATACAAGATTTTGAACAATTTGAATCATTAGATACCTCTGAGTCAGAACTTGAAGATGAGTAAGCCATGAGTGCATAATTAGGTCCTTCCTCTGCCTGATCACTCCAGTCATATCCACCAAGACAACCACATGACACCAAAGCTATAGAAATAGTTGTTTCTACAGACACACTCCTTCTTGAGACTTCCTTGTTCTTGTTGTCATGATTTCTTAGAGCTCTGCACTCCTTAGCAAAATGTCCCCTCTTGTGGCAGTTGTAGCACTCCACTTTAGACATATCAAAACTAATAGTCTCATTGCCATTAGCAGTAAGCTTCCTTCCTGTATTCTTCAAAAACCTTCTAGCCCTCATAGTGAACATGGCCATTTGCCATCTCAAATCTATCTCTTCTATGTCATCAGGATGGATTTGTTGCAAGTCCTCATGTGTAAGTTGAGGACTATTTGGTTGACTAGCAAATAATGAACAAATAACAGCATCACTCAAGTTATCAATATTTGTAAAGTTAGCAGCATTAACTTGAGTGCTAGCAGTAGAAACTCGATGAGCAGTATAACTGCTTCATTAGTGCTATTAGTGTTGTTATTTGAAGAGGATACAATAGCAATGTTCTATGTGCTTGAACTTGAGCTAGACATCCCTTTAACTTCTGGTTCATACAACTTGAGGTTGTTGTAGAGATCATCCATGCTCATTGTTTCTAACTCAACTTTATTCCTTCACACAACAGCATGTGTGTTCCACTCAGGTGACAAGCTTCTTCATCCAAAAGCTCCAACTGACTCACAAGCTTTTGAAGCCTATCAAAAGTTTGATCAAGCATCTCTAAGCTTGGAGTAGTGAAGTTTTCATATTGTTGCTTATTGAGATTTCTTTGAGTCATTATTAGTGCTGCATTCACCAAATCTCTTTTCTTATAGCTTCACAAATAATAGCTTAGATCCTTTCATAGAGTTTAAATTTAATTGATGTTCTACATTGGGAATGCTCATTTAAAGTTACTTCTAGCATTTACTTCTAACTTCTCTAAGCCTTATCGTCAACAGTGTATAGGCTTCACTATTGTAACACCTTCCTCAAACTTGTGTTTTTGGCAAGGTTGCACCATTCTCTATGACTTCCCACAGTGCATAGTCTATCATCTAGATGTATTGTTCAATCCTCATCCTCCATAACTCAAACTCACCCGGTTTGAGCATGGGAACTTTAGATGCAGCCACCATGTGTGCAGAATCTTGATCCATATCTTCTAGAAATGTTTCTCAAGGCAACAAGCTCTAATACCACTTGTTGGTCCCACTTCAATAGATCAAATTCCTTAAGCGTGTATAAGGATTAGTTATATTAGATAAATCCAACACAACTATAGTAGAAACTTTGTTTGAATGTATATAAAATTATGCGAAATCTAATCTTTAATATTAAGAAGATCTATCAATGAAACAGTAATTATATGAACATATAATTCAACAAACAAAAGCTCTAATATTAATAATACGAATACTCTCAAAGTATTAGGGTTACAAAGACCTTGAAGCTATGATAATTCTATGAATGACTCGTATTGGTATATCAATCTCTATGCCTTACAACCTCCTTTTATACACCAAGGAGTCCTAAATGGCTTACAATACTTTCCTAAGAATATTAAATCTTTTAAACAAATAAGTTATACGTATCTTTTACACAAATAACTCATATAAATCACATAAGCAGTACTAACTTCTTCACTAGCAGCATTAACTCCTCCAACAGCATTAACTTTGTACTAACAGTAGTAACGTTTGTACTAGCAGTAGTAATTACTTAGCAGTTTTTATTCTAAGACTCTAAGCAGTACTAATATGCACTAGCAGTAGTAACTTTACACTAGCAGTACTAACTGTGTACTAGCAGTAGTAAACACTTAGCATTTTTCTCTCAAGTTCTTGAGCAGTACTAACACAACTGAGCAGCATTAACTTTGATATAAGCAGCGGTAATACTAGCAACATTATGAAGGCTTTTAATCGCAACAATTCTTCCCTAAACTTGATATTCTTCTTCAAAATCATCAAGTTTCTTCATTTAAAAGATCCATAATCATCAGGAGGATGCTTCCAAACACTTCATTGATTCTTAAGCTGTTTTGTGAGAAGTTTATTCTCTTGTGGAGTTCACTTGGATTCTTAAAATTCCTTGTCAAGGAGTTTGTGTGTACACCCCCGAATGAAGACTCATCTTTGATCCGTGATGTTTTGTTCTATGAAAGAACTCAACCCAAAACCCGAAAGATAAAAGGGATTGATACCTTTCTTGACCCTTTTCAAATGATTGTTTCTGAGTTGAAAATCGATCTCAAGAAATGGGAAATCATCCTGAGTGAAAATATCATAAGTCTCACTGGAAACAAGGACCATCCTAATGCGTGTTTGTGCTCCATGCTCTACTGCCTCACCATTGGAAAATACTTCAACCTTGCCTACTACATCGTCAACCGAATGGTGAGTGTGACCAAGAGTGCCGATATGACAATTCCATACGAAATGCTTCTCACTCGTCTCTTTGAGCATGTTCGTGTCAATCACCCATATTCTTTCTCAAATGAACTCTATCTTGTGGATCACGTGATGATCCCTCTTTCTGAGAAAATAGTCTTCTGATTCAAGCATGAGGGAAAAAGGCCTCGTCTCCCAACTCCAACTCCTCCAGACTCTGAGTCATTCGATTCACCTTCTCTAATTCCTCACCAAGGGGTGGAGAATGATCCCGTAAACAACTACACTCTTGATCCCATTCCTTACATGAACCAACTTCCACCTATCGAAGGAGGAGAGTCCCCGGAATTCAAGCAAACTAAGGGATTGTTCAAGTGCCTATTCCATTTTCTCTCTAAAAAGAAGTAGGGTGTGCTATTCGGTGTGAGTATTTATGTTTGTTCTAAAAATAATTTGAAACTTAAAATCTCAAGAATTGATCTCTATGTTAAGCTCTTATGTTTAAGATAACTTATATGTTATTTTATGAACAATAACGGTTTGTTGCTATGAATTATTTCTTGTGTTTTATGCTCTTGATTGTATTAAAGGAGCGTTTGGCATAATTGATTATTAGGATTTGTCGGCATTCTCTTGTTCTCATAAACCCTCTTAGGACTATCTAGAAGAAGTAACTCTTAGGAAAAACAAGTTATAGGAAATGCGTTAGATCACTAGTAAATATTTTCGAAATTTTAGAAATTTTGGAACCATGGCTGGTTCAGCCGGTTCCATTTGCAGCAAGCCGGTTTTGTTAAACCAATGGAACCGGCAATGTCGGTTCTACAATAGGTTTTTCCTCATTTTAGGGTGTTAGATTTTTGAATTCAGGTCATAAATATGTTAGTTGTAGTTGTCTTAATCTAGCCCATAAGCTGAACATTTCTTGTTTGACTTAAAAATCATCCTAATGATTATGTTTAAGGAAATTCTAGTGGTTTAAGCATTTAATGTTCTTGCATGGTCTTTTAGTATAAATCTAGAGATCTTTGTTCATCATCCTCACACACTAAAAATCTGCAAATAATCTTCCTCATTCCATCATCTTGATCATCATACTCCATGGCTTCAAGTGCTAACTTCTCAACCTAAAATCCTTCAAAGAAAATGCCACGAACTGATTTCATTGACATATCTTCCAATGAAAGTCCACCCATCCAAAATCACCTCACAAATACTTCTCAACCTCTCAACACCACCAACACAACCTTTTTTACCAGCCCAACCACCACTCTAGACACTACCCTTTCTCTTATAATTCCACCAACAACTTCCATCCAAACAACCCCTACTCTAGAACAACTCACGTCACCATTAGCACCTAGAGCCTTAACTTTTTCTACTCCACCAAGTTCACCATTGGAACCTCATCCCTACCTATCCTCCTTGAATGAAATACCACCAAGAAGTTCAAATCCATTGCCATTCAAAGAAAATGCCACAAACTGATTTCATTGACATATCTTCCAATGAAAGTCCACCCATCCAAAATCACCTCACAAATACTTCTCAACCTCTCAACACCACCAACACAACCTTTTTTACCAGCCCAACCACCACTCTAGACACTACCCACTTCGCACATCATTTTCCACCAACATCTTCCATCCAAACAACCCAACTCTAGAACAACTCACGTCACCATAGCACCTAGAGCCCATAAACATTTTCTACTGCCACCAAGTTTCACCATTGGGAACCTCAACCCTACCTATCCTCCTTGAATTAACATACCCCCGACCAAGAAAGTTCAATATCCATTGCCACAAGTCATTTCCCAGCTTAATCCCAAACACTTCCATAACACCATCACTCATGACTTGTAACCGCAACATTTCCACCTATCAACCTCTCTAGGAGTAGGTTGAGTGCTCAAGCCGAGCCATCCATGACTAGAGACCAAATTCAACAAAATCTTAACCAACTTCACACCCTTCACCAAAACATCCAAGAGGCCATCCAAAACACACAACTTGTGCAAGATAACCTTATCCCTCCTACCTCCATCACCAACCTACAAATGCCACCACCATTCTATCCCTCAACAACCTTCAACCTAAAATACCACTTTTTCGAACATCACTCCCTCCATCAATCACTTTGTCCCTTATGATCAATCCCTTTTGGATTAAAAGAACCCCCTAACCTCAAGAACACACAATTTTGCCCACATTGCAAAGAATAGAAAACCGTTGTTCAACAAACCTTCAAGGATGATAGAGTTCATGTTAAACCATATCCTTGACCGTTTGAACTATCTCGCAAACCAACTTCCATAGGATGATGATTGTCAAGATCAAGTGACCTTAAGTTTTAGATGCTTTAAGTAAATTAGATCACTAATCATGATTTTAGTTTTAGTTGACTTAGGTCAAGTTATTTTACTTCATGATTTGTATCTAATAAAAATTAAAGTTATGTTTTAGCAATCATGTTTGATATCATGGTTGTGCATCTTTATTTGAATAATTGACTATGAATTTGTGTTGAATCATTGCTTTCTTTGTATGTTAAAGTGGCCTTCTTATTGACTTCAGCTGAATATTGTATAGATGTTTAAACTGAAGTGCTTCTCGCCAAAATTTTGTCTGTGCTGACTTTGTGTGCAGGTCAGCCAGTTCTGTTCAATTGCAAAGCCAGTTCTGTTCTGTAACAAAACTGCCAGAACTGGCCACCTAGAATTTCTCTAGTTTCCTTTTATTGCATTCATATGCTCAAATCTCTTGGATTAACATTATTTTACAGGTTTTCCAAAAACTTTGGGGGAGCAAATTATTCCTCTTAATCTGACATATTAAAACTCTCTTAAATCATTTAGAATTCTTGGCGATCCCATTTAGGGGGAGCACTCGTCAAGGGAGAGCCTTGAAATGGACTCTCCATGAATCAATTTTGTTTCGATGTATGTCGAACCACTTCTCATATTGCATTCTCACATTATACATGCATTACTACTAACATGTTTTCTTGTAGCGTTTTTTTTTCCAACCTCACTGACAACACAACCTAGGAAACCTTGACTTTATGACGATCCTATCTAGGAAGCATTCAATTTGATTCTCTTGAATCAAACTAAAGCTTTCGTTAAAAAAGCTCTAAGCTTCGGCTTTAAAGCTCGGATAGCTCTCGGTCACAACACCCCGGATCCTTGCACACACAAAGCATTATTTTGATATCTTTTATAGAATCTACTTTACAGATCTACATTAATTTTTTAAAAAAATAAAAATAATAATACCCCCTATTTTTTAATTGCAATTGCACATCCATTTCTTTCCCTGCATTCTTATTCTTAAGTTAGCTTTTTTTTCCTTTTTCCTTCTTTTCTTCTTCATCTTTTTTGAAAGGCGATGTGCTTGTTTGTATGTCTCTCTCGCGATATATATATAGAGAGATAAAGTTATACCACATCTACTATCCCATAGAGACGAGATCCACGTATATTTTTTTAGTTATATTTTGGGTATATACATATCACACAGAAAATAACCAGAGAGTCTGAGAGCGTGCGCGAGATGAGTTTTATAAATATGTATGGTTTGTATATACATATTCTTCAAACACAGGGCTGCTATAGAGAGAGACTCATCTCACTCTATCTACAAACATTACACACACTACACATACATTAATAACATAGATAGGTTTTTGGGTTTGTGTGTATAAATTTTTGTTGTGGTCAATTTTTGGTTTATTGTGTATGTTTTATTTAAGTTGTATTAATTGATGAAATATTTAATATAGTAAATAGTATAAGAAAGGTTGTTAACGCTGTTAGGTATTATGGTATATCTATTCGATTGTTAAAAATGATGGATTTGAATAAATATGATATAATTAAGAAAGTTAATAATAAATAAAAGAATAAAAAGCACAGAAATTAAATAATTAATAACTAACAGAAATCTATAGATTGTTTTTGTTTGGATGAGGAGGGGTTAATAGTGGGGGAGTAGAGTTAGATGTTTGGTGTTTTTTTATTGGTTTGTTTTTGGGTTTGAGTTCACTTTTTTGTGATTTACATTTCATATAAATGGTAGATATAAAAATAAAATTCATTAGTTTTAAACCAATAGTTTCTCTAACTCATATATTTATCAAAACCATCTTTCACTCAAAACACATAAATACATTTTTAATAAAAATGCACACTTTACATAAAAATATATAAAAACCTTCAAACATATTTGCATCATAATCAACATATTCTTTCTACCAAATCTAAACATAACCTTACAAGATTACACATGATATCTCAAGATTTTGCAAATCAAAATTTAGATTTGGTTACTGTACGTCGGTTTCGTTGAAGAACACTGGCCGGTTCTGTTATACAACAGAACCGACGAAACTGAGGTACAGTAAATATTAAGTCTATAAATACCAACTCATTCCACTTGTTTATCCATACATTCATGTAGTTTCTTTCTCTCATATTCAGTTAACAACTTATCTCTAATCATGGTTTCTTTTATTCTAGTGTTTTGGTAGATTTTTTAATAGGAGAAGTTCTACCGGGCTTTGCATACGAGATCATCTCTCAAACCTCACTTTATGACAAGAGTCTCTCATCTCATAAAGATCTACCTACTGATCTTAATGCATCATTTATCATCTTTTGTCATCAATAAGATAGTAGATTGGTGTTAGTAGTGTTTAGGAACATTTGGAAAAATATGTTGTAATATGTCTATGCACGGATCTTTGTTAAGATCTAAGTGTGATGCTTGGTACCTAGTAGAGGACAAGTATCTTTGGGTTTTGTTCCTTCACATTAGAACATAATATCTTGTATTGTATCGATAAACAGTGTATGCTTGTATGGGTTTGGTTCTTCCGTATTAGAACCCGATGTTTAGCTTAGCACCGGATAAAAGGGTAAGCGACGTTGTGAGGCTTCTTCGCCAATTGAAGGTGTTTTGGTGACTAGTTTATTTGAACTCTCGAGTAGGTAACTCGGGGAGTAGAGTAGGGCACGGTAGGAGACCTTGTAGCCAAACCACTATAAATATCTTTGTCACATATCCTTTACTATTATTTCTTGCTTATCTTGTTAACATAATTATTTATATTCTTCCATCAATAAATCTAAAAATAATCAACCAGAAATGTCTAATCAAAAATTATAATTGGGAAAACTATTCAACCCCCTTTTAGTTTTCAACAACAAAGATCGTGAAGTTGATCCTATAAAAGCTAAAGAAATGATCGCCAAGGAATTTGCAACTAATGGACCAAAAATGATTGAAGAACTGTTTAAAAAGCTCATGCAGAATACAACTCTCAATCTTTATCCCACAACAAGTATGTTAACTACTGGAAAATCATCTGCCGATCTTCAACATCAATTGTATCTGAATATGAACTCAAAGCCTCAAGATCAAGCAGCTGATCCAAAAATATAGGAAATTTTGAAAGCTAAGTTTGAAAAACAATAACTTTTCGCATATCACGATGAACATCATAGGAATGCTGATCCTCCAGAAGGGGGAGAAACATGGCGAAAAGATATTTTGGAAAAATAAAAGCAAATAAAGTAAAGGAATCTTTTATGAATGGAAGACCAATTCTAACGATGATGAAGCGTTTGTAATAATCAACCCTTAGGGGGAGATTGTTAGGTTTAAGAAAAGTGTTTATTATTATATGAATTGGTCTTTGTATAGTTTTGATTAGTTTTATTAGTAATTATAATGTAATAACGTATCGGTAACCCTTTATCACATCACTTCACATACTTGAACACGAAATCAAGAATAAAAGAGAAAAAAGATATGAAGAAGTTTAGAGAGAGAAGTTAGAGAGAAAATAGAAGATTGTAATATTAGCTTGTAAGAGAATGAGCAACCAACACCCTTTTCCTTGGTGGAAAAGGGTTTATATACCCATACACAATACAAAGGGCGTGTAGGGCTTTGACACGGACCAGGCTTGAGATTTGTTTGGGCTTAAACCCGCAACACATACAATATTAGCTTACTAAACGAGCCCGGTTTCTTTTCTAGCCTATTACAATGTTACATAATTGAATAACCAAGACCTAATATTCTTAATGAACGAACTTTCTTGTTTGACTTAATATTTTGAGGCTAACAATCTCCCCTGAAGAAGTTTTATTGTGACACTGAAATCTACCTTTACTAGTTGGAATCAATAGATTGCTTTGGTCATTAAGCTCATATGATCTTTGGTCCTCTATCTAGTTGTAGGCTTGGTATCCTTATGCTTTACTATCTTTGAACTTTATTGAAGCCTTTTGTCATTGTCTTCGACTTCTCGGGTCTTTACCTATCCAAAGATATTAAATCTTTGATCCTTTATTCTTGATTCTGTCTTTGCCGCCATTGCGATCTTGGTCTGACAACATGCTCATAGACTTTGCATCATCTTGAAAGCTGCTAACAATCTCCCTTGAATAGACTGTTAAAATCTCTAAAGGAAGATCATTGTATATCAGAGTTTGCTGAAGTCTTTGTCTTTAATTCTTTGAGCTTTCATGATTCTTTGTAAGATTCTTGATGCTTTAGTACGACTGTTGTAGTTTTGAGCATGAGCGATGTTATAATTAAAGTCAGACTAAGCATGGATAATGGGATACATCCACCACCCGGATAACCTCAAGTTTATTTAGTGATAATCAAATAGATATGGACAGAGTTCTTTGACACTTCTCAAATAAGGTGCAATAACCACGGTATCCCCGTTAATCAGTAAAATGAACTGCCTGTGATCAATAAAATTCAAATGAAGTCTTCTGACTGGAGTTTTGGAGCTGCACTAGCCAGGTCTTATTACTAAGAGCGTCACAAAGTGCGA
Source organism: Tanacetum coccineum (assembly GCA_026074375.1). Classification (NCBI taxonomy): domain Eukaryota; kingdom Viridiplantae; phylum Streptophyta; class Magnoliopsida; order Asterales; family Asteraceae; genus Tanacetum; species Tanacetum coccineum. The sequence continues at coordinate 14,491 of BQNB010010893.1, forward strand.
TGCCAACACGATAAGAGTGAAGTCAGAATAGTTTACTATCTTTCTGATTAAACCGTTAATTTCAATTTACTGGAATAAGTTTGTGATTTCACATAGATCGCAACCAACGTTTCATTCCCAGTTGACACAAGTTTTGATATTCATATAGGATCCACAAGTCACCTACCAAGAGCGTTCTGTTTAATGATTGCTCAAAGCAGATTTGTCCATCCTTCACTGTGAATACTTAGAGTATCAATCGATGTTTCTGGGCAAAATCACAGAGGATAATGCGTGACTTGCTTGTACAAGCTTGTGAACTTAATTGGTGTTCAACAAGTGTTTCCATTGGAGATGTGTCCTAGTGAGATTATTTTATTGATCTCGTGCTGCAAGACTCGATAGGCGTTTTTGGTTTTAGTACTCGGAGGCTGGAGCAGACTGCCACCTATTCAATATCAACTAACTCGGAGTGAGAAAGTCAATAGAATCGTGTGTATCTCCGTACATGTGAACAATTTCTGTTGAAGAAACACGAAGCTGGAAGGGTTATGCATTATGCATCACTGGGACCATGATGAGACGTCTTCAATATCAAAATTCATCTTGTAAAAACCTATAGATTATGTAATTGACCATACCACCTGTTGTTCTGCCTAAAGTGAGAGTAGGCTGCTTTGTTTTCACCCTTTATCCATACATTTCTTTTTAATTCTTCAACCCCTTCAATGCTTACCAAGACGTCATTACTAACACCTTGTTGTGATTGTTCCAGTGTTAGCTCAATCTTAGTCGGCATTATTCCCTTATACTCATTCATCTCCAATCATACCTAAGGACTGCTATTTCTAACTATGAAGTGTCCTTGGGTAGATCCCTCCGGTTCTGGTTGGATCATAGGACTGATTTCTAACCTAACCACCTTATGACTTCAGAATCGTCGTGAAATTAAGATGTTGTTGGGTATAAGATCGAACCATAAAACCTTTTTTCGTAGAGTATAAAGCACTGTGAGTCGTTTAGATCACTTATTATTTTTAAGATCACATTTTAATTACATTTCTCCCCTTATTTTAAATACTAATGCACTTAGTTTTTGAAATACCATGTGATTAAAATTTGTTATGAAAATCCTGTGGGAAAAAATATTTCAGCATGAATTATATAGAACATGAACTTGCTCCCCTCAATTTTACATATGTTTGACATCAAAAAATGATACCTAGTTGTAAAATGAATATAAAATTGAGGGTTAGCATTGTTGAGCATAACAATTAGAAAGATTATAAATTGTATAGGAAGAATTCTTGAAAAAAATTGTTGGCTAACCACATTAATCATCTTATAACATACAATCTATGAGTAGTCAAGTCCCTCATTATTACCTGATTGTTATTAAGAAGGATTTTTGATAATTTTTTATTAATACCATAAGACGATAGTCGTGAGATTGATGTATACCAAAATCATAAAACTTTGGTTTTTTTCGAAAACTCACGCTCGTCAAACATTGAACTCCATTTTGAAAATGACACCAATTTTGTAGAAGAATTGGCTTGTAAGATCTTTATGAGTGGATGGAGTGTTGAACACACAATTTTAAAGAATTTGAATTGTAATGAAGAAATAACTGAAAAATTATGTTTAACATTTTTGAAAGACATCATTATGAGACTTCTCTTCTAACCTAAGGATAAGAGCACTGAAACGTACACTCTCCTTTGGTCGTTTTGGGGTTCCGAGTTGCAATCTGAGGATTGATTACAAGTCATAAAAGAAAAATAGAAATGACATGTTTTGAAAGCATATAAAACTCTTGCTCGAACTTCATTTACACACCCGTGTCAATATTAATCAACATTTCTAGGTACGTAAATGTTATCGATTTCAAGAGACATGTCGAGAAGATTCTTTTTGAAAATTTTTGATTTTCTGATTTTGTATTTTATTTTTGAAATTTTACTGATTTTTTGTATTTTCTTTTTGAAATTTTATATTTTTTATAATTTTCTTTTTTTCAAAAATATGTACATGTTGTCCTCAGCAATGATTGTTGTAGTTGGAGTGATCAGTTCTGTTGTAGATTGAGCAGTCGCTGAAGGTGGTGTGTCTTGTTGTTTAGAATTGTCAGTGGGAGAAGAAGATTTGTTGACACATGAAGTACCTGCAGTGAAAAATTCATCGTACAAAGGACCGAATAGAAGATCCAACTCTTGTTTTGACGGAGCTGTTGTATCTGCTGAAGGAACAACTTTTGGAACCAGCTTTGAACTTGACAGTTCATTGTTGTGGTCGTGAATTCTGAGTTTTGAACTGTTATGATTAGAAGTCATTCCTTGTTCATCAAATCAGAATTCCTTAAAGCCCTGGTTTATGAGATATCAGTCTTTTCAGCAACCAAACTCTGAGTCCTTCCTTTTTGGGATTAAAAGATATACCTGCACTTAAGTTAGGAGTACCTGCACTAACATCAAGAGTTTGTTTGCATTCATATTGGTTAGTGATATCTTCATTTGAACCTTTTGTGGGTTCACTGTCAACCTTGGTTGTGCTAGAGGCAAATATCTTCCCAGTAGGAACCCATCTAAGACCAACTATTTTGAAAATTTTACCTGTCGGTTTCCACCTAAGACAAGATCTAGGAGTCATTGTTTTCTCATGCACAACGGAAGTATTTTTGATTGAAAACCTATGTCCTTTTAGGATCTGTCTTTCTGGTTTCTTTGCAAAACTTGTTTGTTCTATGGGTTTGTTTCTGTTCGTTGTCTTATTGGATGGAACCTTAGCACGCGAGTTGACCTCATTCAGGAATTTCGTTACACAGGTATCATGATTTGCATTAAAGACACAATGTTTAGAGTCAGAAAAATTTCTTGAATTCCTTGAGTGTTCTACTATGGGCATAGTTTTTGTCGTGACGCAACTACTCTTAGATGCAGGCCAATTCCTAGACTTTTGGTTATTGATCCTAGGTTTTGGTTTGCTCAATCATTAGCTGTGATTTTGATCTAGCACAAGCATCACACTACGTGAATTCCTACCTATGTCATGAGTCTTGTTCTTATTTCCTCTAGTTTAGATTAAAGAACCATGTTATTTGAGCTAAATCTTGGCATGTTCTTTGAACTATTTCTAGAGTTGCTAGATGCAATCACGTGATGAGGTTTTGTAGCAACAGATTCTCTTTCCTTAGAAAATAATGTGTATTACTGGTTTTTGAACCAATATTAATCACATCAACTTGGGAGGCACATCGTATGTTTAAATTCTAGGTTCCTCATCTTTAAAGACGCAGGTCGGTTGTCTAACCACTGATGGTTTCTATGGTGGTTGTAAAACCGTTTCCCTAAGATGATGTTCTTTGACAAACTTAGTATTCACACTATTTCCTCTTAATTTTCTTAACTCATTTTTAATGCTACAATTGCACATTCCTTTTCCTGAAGCGGAGCTTATGAATAACATTTAGGATCAAAGAATTTGTCTGTTCTATAGTCTAGTTCTCATTACTTTGATAGAATCATACGATCTTGTAATGCTTTTTCAAAGTCTCATTTTCCTTAAGTAATTTAGCCACTTTATGTTCCAATTCGATGTTTATTGTTCAAATTACATTCTGGTCATTTTTAACATTGGCTTCATTATTTAACTTTCAAAAATTTGAGACCATGGTTGCCTATCTTTTAAAGCTTGATTTTGATATTTAAGTTTATGATTAACACAATGTGCTTCCATTCTTGAAAAATCTTTTTAAAATTGGGCAACGGTCTTTTTGAGACAAATATTTTCAGATTCGAGAGATTGATATGAGAGTTTAGTTATTTGGTTATCAGTTAATTTAGCAGGCAAGGGACATTTGTCATGACAATGCTCAGCATTCTGGTCAACCTCTCATTCATTATTGAATTCAGGTTGCTTAGTATGTTGTTGTCCTGTAGCAAATTGATCAGCAATCAATTGTACCTCAGCCATTGGCTCTTCATCATATATGTCACACCCCGCCAAGGCGGAAATACGAGGCGTAACATCATGGATATCATCACAACACAATGGTGTCAACAATAGAGAATCACTAAATGCATAACTAAATATAAAAGACACAATGTGTCGAAAACAATACCAAAAAACAACAAGATAACCGCCACGACGACATGTATTAATGACAAAGTGCTCATCAATACAAAGACATAAATGACTTACGAACCAAATAAAATAAAATAGCACTCAAAAGAATCCATGCAACAAACATGAACAAAACTCAGGAGCGAACTCCAAATGCATTCCTACGGTCTTTCTAGCCACTTCTTTTAGCCTTAACATCCTCATGATGCTCACCTAAAAATGATGCTTTAAAAAGTCAACACAATGGTTGGTGAGAGTCATAGGTTTAAGACACATAACAAAACCTTTCAAACAATTGTTGTGATTACTAAAACAATTCATAACAACCATAGTAATATGATACGTTGTCTCCTCAATCCACGTATACATCACATCACTCACTACCCTCTGATCGGAACACAAAGTCAGTAGGTTTAATCAACCCTTCAGTTGGATTTGATTGAGTAGTAAACACCACTCTCCAACCAAACTCACATACCTCAAAACGCCTCCAATTGAACACAAAGCCATGAAGCGTACCACATAAACGCCTCCAATTGAACACAAAGCCATAAGAGAATCGAATACATCATGAAACGACTCAAATTAAACACAAAGCCATGAAGCGTACCACAACAACCATAAAAACACACAATCACACAAACTAAAACATTAAAAACTCATATCATTATTTTTAACCCCAATAAAACATAAGAAAAAGGGGCTATGAAACTCACCTGATGCTAAAGCAATTCCCAAAATCCTCGCACAAAGCTAAACAACAAAATAACACGTGTACAACCTACCAAAGCCAAAAGTCTTAAGCACATGTAACTATCAAAAGAGTGAGAATCTAAGGTGTTTATTTACCCTCAAGGGTCACCCCGACACTATAACACCTCCATTTTTACAATATAGCAACGAAAGCTAATCTGGGTATACTTCAAAGTGAAACAACAAACGAAAACATAGAAACCTCTACTTTAAAAGAGACGTTGTTGGAAAATTTAGTTTAATCATTCCATTATAATCAGAGTTTTTTAAAAGAATCATGTCCTAAAATCTAAAATATTATGTTTGAATGATAACAGTTCAACCATCTTTGAGTCTATGCCACTCTGTACCGCAACTTGCTCAATTACCTGAGATAGACATGCTAAAAAGTCAACACAATGGTTGAGTGAAATTTATAGGTTTGATATAAACAGTTTGGATACAAGTAAAAAAGTATAAGTATTGTATAAACACAATTATAGATGAAAATGATATAGTTATGATCTGGGTCATGTTATTAATACCCTTAATTAGAAATAGTCGCAATTGAATCATAGTAACAATCGTATTATCCCGTTAATTGCCTAATTAGGTCTTAGTTGGTCTTGTTCCGTGGTCACCAACACATTATCATCCAAAGTCAATTTAACGACTTGAAGAGCTCATAATATCAACATATTAACATCCAAAGTCAATTTAATGACTTGAAGTCAAATTTAACGACTTGAATGGATTTTAATACACTAAACATTCCATATCAAGTCAATTTAACAGACTCAAATCAAATTTAACGACTTTAGGATTTATGAAACTAACACAGATTAATATATCAAAATTCAATTTAACGACTCCGACGTCAAATTAATAACTTGTAGACATTATATTAGACATTGATGTAATGATACATCAATTAGCATATAGTCATGGTAACACACTGTATCGGTACTTTATTTAGCATTAATCCCCTCACGAGGTTTATGAAATAATTAAAGAGAATAAAAGTGAGGCTAAAACTCACAATCATTGAAAAGTAATCATATTGGTTGAAAAAAGATAAATGAGTAGTAAAAGAGTTTGTAACAAGCATGTATCCCCTCGCGGGTTTATAACAATGATGTAAAACGAGTAAGAGGCGAGGTTATGAACTTCACTTCGGATATGGTATATTGAAAAAATTATTCTGAATGAAAAAAAAAGAGCCGACCTTATCACAATCTCAACCAGGGAATGTTTGATAAAGTAAAATGATAGAACAGATCCATGTCCCCACCTAGAGATAGAATATGTCAAGACTTTATAAGATTGATACTTTAAGAACTTAGGTTAGAGTTAATGAAGTTTGATTGAAAAGTTTGAATTATTGTAATCACTGTTCGGGTCAATCAAAATTCAGAAAGTCATTCAGTAAACGTTTGAGGAGCTAGGGCACTTTAAATTGTAAACCCAACAACTCAGTCAGAACGTAATACCAAGATGAAACTCCTTAATATGAAGCTCCCTAGTATTGTGATACGATATAATCGATTTTAAGTGTTTTTTAATCAATACTGGAGAGTGTTTTAAGCAGAGAAGCTTAAATTAAAAGTATGACTGGTAAGGTGTAAACATGATTTATACTTTGTGTTTTTCAAAATGTTACATTTTAGACCCTAGGTGTTTTAGGAAATTGCAAATAGTCCTTGGAGTTTGCATTTTTACGACTTTGGTCCTTCAACTTTGAAAGATATACCAAGTAAACCTTGGACTTTGAAAAGTGACATAATAGACCCCTGGAGTTATAACTTTGATAAAATGACATATTCAGCCCCTTTAGTTATAAGTTTCTGAAAAGTTGACATAAAAAAAGAACCCTTTGCAAAGGATTATAAATGACATAAAACATGTCCAAATTGCCATCAAGCTTCTTTTAACATTTAGATAAGGCATTTATAAGTATATTAAACTAAAATAATGAAGGATTTAAACGCAACGCAAGTTTAAAATAATGATTCGTTAAGCTAGGAAGCAAAACAGGTCGAATTAGGGTTTCAAAACGTAAACGTGTGGGTTTTAAGTTCAAATTCCTTCATTAATCAATAAAGTGGTTATTTTAACATTAGTTAAGCATGCTAGGATAGATTATAACAATATTTAACCATTATAACATTTAGTTTTAAGAAAAACGCGAAATTAGGGTTTCGGGTGTACGGTTTTGGATCAAAATGGAAAATGAGCATGAATTGAGATAATGAAACTTTTAAAAAGGGGTATATTAGGATCAGTATAAACATTATAAGTGGTTTAGTAGTATAAGTAGAACATATCAAACCTGGGTTTGAGCTTCAAAGAGCAAAAATGGTGGAAATGGGGGGTCGTTTGGGTAGAATTCCTCTCGTACACGCCTTGTAGTCATTACTCGGGCTTCAAATCTTCAAAGCTTTGCTTGAATGATCTTCTTAGATGATCATAGGATCATAAGGAGCAGAGAAAGGTTGCTCACTTGGGTTATAGAAAGAAGAAGTGGGGGATGCTTTGAAATGAAGAGTTTTGTGTGCTATTTATAGGTAAATGGACATTGGAGGCTAAGGAAACTTATGTGATCTGGTTAGGTACCATATTAGAAGCTAATAAGGATGACTAATAAGAGGCAAGGATGTGTTAGAATAGGCTAGAAACGAGCAAGGAACATGGTGGAAACCCCATGTGTTATGCCCGCGGCTTGCCATAAGCCACAAAAGGAGAATTGGCTTCAAATTTAACCAATGGATTGTTAAAGAAGTTAGTTAATCTGCTCAAGGTTCTAAAAGATTTGTGATGTAAGTAGCTTGCACCATGTATGGGTCTTAATGTCAAAGATTATAACCGAGGGATCTTTTGGACTCGATAATGGTTTCACATTTTCAAGCTTTTATTGTCGTGTGTACTTGATTAGGATAGCTATATAAGTAGCCAATGGTCTGATCCTAGGAAGATTAACAAGGGATTAGCAATATGGTTTGGGTTAAAAACTGAGATTTAAAAAATGTAAGAAATGAGTATAGGCTTTGATATGGCACGTTTAAGGTTTCTTGACTTTCTTGTTATATTTTGCATACTCTTGATTAGGAATGATGGAATACAGATCCTGAGAGCTTTAAATAAAATATATCAATGAAGTTTGATCGTTGGTTTTAGTTTAAAAATGGGTTAAATGAAAAAAAATCCATAGCTTGGAATTAGGTTGCATATAAGGCTTTTAGGGTTTCTAGCTGTGTGTAATTCACGTACATAGTTGAAGGCAAGGATGGTTAATGATGTAAAAAGGGTTTTTATAACTCATTTTATGGTTTTACAATGACCTTGTTGCTTACTTGAGAATGAGATGATCTGAAAATGAGTAAACGGGTCATAATCATAATTAGGGCACAATTAGGGTTTTCTGGATTCGTTTCTTGTATAATTGAAGTAGAATGATGAAATGATAATGGATTATGATTGATAATGTTGTAATTTATGTTATTATAACTTATTTAAGTATTGGTTTAAGTTTACAATGGATAAAAACGAAGAAACGAGTCATGGTTTAGAAACTAGCTTGGTTTTAGGGTTTAGGGTTTTAAATTAGGGTTTTAAGAGTAAAAATGTGTATGAAAGAATTATAATAGAAATAATTAGTTTAAAACATGTATATTGAGTGTAGTAGCTTTTACAAAAGGGTGAGAAGAAATTAGAAATGAAAATGGAGGTAAAACTGCAATTTTAAGAGATCATCTTAATGACTTGTATATTGACTTTTAAGGACTTGTACCATTCTTTGGATAGAATGGTATATTCATATAAGATGGTTATATACTTGTACATAATGCTTTAAGTATCTTATATAATCACTATGAGTGTATTGAACCCTTCATGGAATTAGGGTTTAGAGGTATACGATAATAGTTTAAAGCCCGTTTTGATATAACATTGCAAATGGTACATTATAGGAATAATGTACTTTGTAGTAAGGATATGATGATATTGAATTGACATATTGTGATGTTTGCTTGACATATATGAAGACAGGATTGCCATAGATAGGTTGCGTGAGCTCGTCTACTTTAGTTATGACATACTGAGATATATAAGTAATGTAATAAAGCGAAAAATTTCCCCGTACAATTGTGATAATAATAAAATAGGTTTTGCATTTGATGAAAATTCTTGGGTTGTTATAGACACCATGCCCAACATTTACCAATTCGTTTTCACACTTTTTCAGTGTTCAACTATTTACCCGAAAACGTAGAATTTTAGTGTCACTTTACCATTTTCTAAACCACCCCTACTGACCTTTATAAATTTTACTAAAAATCACAGGTTCAATATTATGAGTTTATTATCTCCATGATTTTTACACTAATTTATTTCCCTTCTTAAGTGCCCCAAATAAAATCAAACTTTTAACTACTTAGTTTTGGATCTGAACGAACTCTAAAAAGTTTGAACCTAAAAACCATACTTAGACTCATAATCAGAAGCTCTCCTTTAGGGTATTTTTAATAGACACATAGAACTAAACTGCTATAGTTTGTCTAATCCTAATTCGAATTTTAAGTAAGGGTTTTACACCTCGTAATCTGACCTAAATCTGACCCGAATTTACTGCTTTGACAACCTTTCTTGTAACCAACATTTGAATGACTTCCCGACCTTAAAAACCTTCGAGACCGGATGTTCTGGAAACTAGACTCTCTGAGCTACATCATAGACACCGGAAACTTGACAAAATCTATTACCATCATCGAGATAACAGCCTAACATCACAACCCTAAATTCTGCCATAATTTAAATCAAGTTCTAACGCGATTTAAACCCTAACAAATACACCCATATGATCCTAATTAAACCCTAATCATTATAACATGTTTATTACTTCATTAATTACAGATTTTATAAAACCCTAATTATCCACCATAATAATTATTACATGTTTTTAATGATAATTAACTCAAAGGATTATAGTATATACCTTAAATCTTTAAATCTTAGAACAAAAAATCCCTAAACTTGAAAAGAATTTTTTTTCCTTCTTCTTGGTGCTTTGTTCGGCCGATTGATCACAAGGGGAGGGAGGAAAATTTCGTTCTAAGGGTTTTATTAATATATATATGTTTAGGATAGATATCTTTTACCAATTTCAATTAGAGTAGGATTTGTTTTCCTTTTTTTTCTTTAATCCTTAAAACCGGCCGAACCCTTATCCTTTTTTTTATTTAATTATTAATTACTTAATTATTTGTATTACCTTAAGTTTTTATAAAAACCTAAGCTTATTTGAGTAAACCTTTTTGCGTAAACGCAATTTACTAGGCTTTTAAAATAAATAACTTTTTATTTTTATTAAAACACCCCAACTTTCAAAAATAGAAATTTCATTTCTTTCTTATTCTAACCACTAAAGCCTATTCATACCTAATTTTACTAACACATAAATACGTATATGTAATAATACTTACACCATTAACGCAAAAAAGCAAAAACCACAAAAGTCATTTCTTTGCCACCAAAAGTGATACGAAATGAACTTATCCAAATCCATCAACATCCAACCCCAATGGAGACGATCACGTCAATGGATTGATTACCAACTCTCACATAATCCACATAACGCATATAAACACATAAACCATACATTACAAACAGATTCATAAGTCAACACTAACGGTTTGACTAACCTGCTCAAGTCATGGTTGTCACACCTTCTCGTTCATAACTCGTTCCTCATCATCCATGTAAAACTAGTTAGCTTAAAACTCCTTTTATCTATCAAAATCATTTAAAAATGATTTAGGTTTCATAATTTAAAAGTTGAGTGTTTTGTTTAATTGATAGAGAGGTTTTGTGCGTTAGGGTGCGATTAAGGTGTGTGTGAAACAGGTTTAGGTATCTCAAACGTATAAGTGAGATATTTTGATTTTTGGAAGGTTGAATGGTGCGAAACATGAGTGAGTGAGTGAATAGTTGTGATTTTGTAGTTAATAAACTCATATGAGCCTCTTTGATTCTTAGGTTCGTTAGTGTGAAAAATGGTTTAAGTTTGGCTTGTGTAAAATGCAATGTGTGTTTGTTAACTGTTTTATGTCCCTATGTGATCGTTGTAAGCCTCTTTGATGTTCCTTATGCATGACAAATGTGTTTCTCTTTAAGACCCTCGCGTATGATAGATTTCATGCTCAAAATGTTGTTGTTTCTTTGTGGAAAATGTTTATGTGATGTTATGTTTGTATTAGCAAAGAATGTTAGAAGTGCTTATAGGTCTTTAATTGGTAAAACCTGGATTTAAGTATTTTTTATAGGAGCGAAACATGTTTTGCTTGATTAGAGTGAAACATGTTTCAAGTGAACCATGTTCCTTTATTCTTAGCGAAACATGTTTGTTGTATTCTGAGCGAAACATGTCTCAGCGAAACATGTATACCTTTGTGGGTGTGAAACATGTAACTACTACATTAAGCGAAACATATATATCTTTGTTTGAGCGAAACATGTTTGAAGCGAAACATGTACAGGTACATATTCAAGTGAAATATGACATATTTACGAAAAGAAACTCTGCCAAAAAAATTTAAAATTATGTATTACTTGGTGTCATGCATCATAACTTGCTTTGCTTGAATGTTCATTTGTTGCTCTATAATTGAATATGTGTCCTAAGTTCCCTTGGAAATGTCATGTTGACTACTTTGAGTTGATTTTTGACTTTTGACCTTAGTTGACTTATTCTTAGAGTGTAGTAATTCTGTCATGTTTGCATGAAACCTAATCATAGACCAATCATATCATCAAAGGATAACCAAGATAATCAGTAACATATATCTGTTATGTATATAAACTGTATTGGTTAATTCTTAAGCAGCATCATGAATCCTCAAGAAACACAACAAGTTGCTGCTCATGATGAAAAGTGGGTTCCCTCTACTGAGAGAGTTAAGATCAGCTCTACCAATATCAGATTGGAAACCACTGTGCCACAAAAGGAAGAGACATTTCAAGTGGTCATTGACATAATCAAGAACTCTACATGTTTCAAGACTTTCACTATATTTGCAGATGTCCCAAAAATCTTTATGCACCAATTCTGGTACACCATCAAGAAGGTTCAAGACACTGATTCTTATGAAATCCACTTAGCCAACAAGAAGTGTATTGTTAATGCTGAAGTCTTTAGGACAATCCTTGATATCTGTCAAAGAGTGGAAGGTGTAGACTTCATGGATTTTCCAGATGATGATACTACACTCACCTTTCTCATTGATCTTGGCTACAAGGGTACACTGAACAGGGCACACTAAATGTTGGGGATCATATATGCATCAGCCATGGATAACTTTGGCATCTATAATCAACAAGTGCCTTTTCGAAAAGACTGCAAGCAATGACAAACCCAGAAAATCCAGAATTAACATACTGTGGGGGATGTCAACAGTGAAACAGGATTGTCTATTCTGAGTTTTTTTGATTTGGGAAGACTTTGCTTACCAGATTGATCACAGGAAAGAAAAGAGATCAAGACATGAGAACATGCCATATCCCCGATTCACTTAAATCATCATCAACCACTTCCTGAAACAACACAAGTCTCTCACTAACCTTAATTATAAGCACTATCATACAATCAAAGATGATGGAATTGTAAGCAGGTTAAAGTTTATCAGAATAGGTAAAGACTATTAGGAATATAGACTTCCCATTCTTGATGTGATGCTGACTGATGCAATCAAATGTTTAGAATCATATAAGATGTTCATCAAATATTCAACAAATTAGATCCCATCTAAGAAAAGCAGATGCAAAGGTTCAAAAGGCAAGAAGACTGCGGAGGAGTCTCAAGAAACTGTCGATGTATCTGAAGAGTCAGAACTTGAACCTAAACCAGCAAAGAAAAAGACTTCTATTAAAAGAAGGGTAAAAAAGAAAGTCACATTATATGGTGATGATAACATTATTTCTAATTATCTAAATGCTGCTTTGGAGTTAGCTAAGTCTATCAGCCAAACTAAAGCTGAAGAAGCAAAAGCAACAAGGAAAGTCCATGCTACACATGCTAGGATCATGACTGAATATGTCCCTAAATCTGCTAAGAAGAAGTCTAGTGGCAGAAGTTCTAAGAGTGTAGCCATTCAAGACAATCCAAGTGCTCCAAAGTCAAAACCCGCCACTTCAAAGACTAAGCTAAAAGGTGCTCCATCTCTTACTCCACAAGAACAAGAGGCTGCAGACATCATGCAAGCTCTTAAGGAAAGTAAAAAGACAAGCAAAAGACAACCAGGTACTGGAGGCTCAAATGAAGGTAGTAGTAAACCAGGGGTTCCCGATGAGTCCAAAGTCGTCTCTGCTACCTCAAGTGAAGGAACTGGTGTGACAATCAGTCAATTTTAGGTCGTTATTTTATACTCGAGTATTAAATATATTTTTCAATTTTATGATGAGATATGAACTCACGACTAACCGGGAGAATTAAGGCTTACATTTATAATTTATGTGAGGTTTACAAAGAACCGGCGAATTCTACGTTAAGCATCGACGCTTATATTTTTAAAATGCCATATAAATAATTTTATTACATTTGTTTTTATTTTTTGTGTCTCGTACTATTTTTACTTTTTACAAAAAACAACTCCAAATTATACCTTTTTAAATATCAAACTTTGATAATACCCGTATTTACAAAATCTAGGATAAGTTTTTAAACTCATACCATTAATATCACACCCCATAAGGGTGGCAAAACCAAAGAGACAAGTGTCCCCTTGGTGTTGATTCATGCAACACTTTCCAACACTTGGCAATAACACTCTAAACCTATATAAACTTACTTTGACCAAACTAACACACACACACACACAACTCATTTTATAACTCAAAATCTGAAATTTTTCTCTCCTTCTCATCCATATTGACGCCACACACACACACCAAAATCACCAATTCCATAAAGATTTCAAAGAACAAATAATAAGCACACTAGTAAACATGAATACTTGGTGAAATCCTTGCATTTTAGAGGTGATTTAAAGGAGTATTCAAGAAGGTTATACACAAGTTGGGGCTGAGATTATACAAGTTTTTATAAAGTCATTTGGGTAAAGAAAATGGTGGTCAAGAGTATTTTTGGGTGAAGATTAAGCCTAGAGTTGAAGCTTCCATCAATCCTTGTTCTTATTTTGATCATTGTGATCTTTCTACACTTCTTGTGGTAAAAGTTTAATGAGTTCTTGTTTATGTTTTCTTTTGATTTTCAATTGTATATGTACATGTATGATATTTGATGATCAAGTAATAAAAATGGCCATGCATGTATAGATCTAGGTTAATTATAGCTAAAATAGTCATCTAAAACAAGTGAAAAGATCATAAAAATTATGAGCTGTAATGAACAGTAGGTTTTATAAATTTCTACAGGTTTGAGGTTGGATTTGAGTACATTAGGTTGTAGATAATCCTTTTGTGGACACTTGGCAAATTGGATGATATTTAGAAAGTGAATATATTGAGTGAGATATGATCAAAACACCAAAACTAGTGGATTATGACCTTGCTGTACAGATGGTATAAAAAGTCACAATTACGGACTGAGTCGATTAAAAAGTTAAAACTATGAGACCTAGATAAAATCATCTAGATTCTGAATCAATTAGATAGTCAACCAAACTCTTTTATGGGTTTGTTGAATGGCATCAAAAATGGTGAAATTTCAGTCCAAAAAAGCTAATGTGACCTTCTATGTATAAAAGTAGCCAATGGTATGAATATAATAAAAGATGTACTAAAGATGAGTTTGAATTGTAAAGTGAACTTAAAAATAAAGCAAGCCATATGAGATTATCAATTATCATTTCGCTTTATAATTATGACTATTTTGGTTAACATAAAGTATACTAAATTTACTACTACCGAACACTATTTCTATGTAAAGCGTTTTGTTACTAATAACCGAGGTGGTAGACCCACTTCTTGGTGAGTTTAAAATGCTAACATACGATAATAAAAGTATTCCCGGACCTCGAGAACCCAAAATTTATAACAAGGTCATTTTCATCTTAAATGGGTCATAAGGCCTTATTGGACACTAGGCCCAATGAAAACTAAAATAGACTTATTGGACTTAGCTTTAGGCCCAATCTCCATGACCTACTAATGGGCTAGGACCTGGTCTTTGAGTAATAATATCAATATAATAACTTAATGCGCTTGCTTAATGGGCCTATTAGGCTTTTGAGCTAATTTAGACAATACTAGTAAAATGGCTAATAATAAAAACAAGTTAAAAACCTAGAAAAACTCTAAGTGTGAAAAGAAATCTGCTGCAAGAGATGATCATATATTAACTAATGTATACATATACTTACTTAATTTATGAGTTTTCGTTAATTTTTATCGACTAGAAACCTAAGACCCGTTACAATTTGTATAGGTCTTGGTTGATTGACGCGCCTACTTCCGAAGTTTTTATTCTTCGATATTATCATCGACATCACTAGTGCAGTAATTAGCATAGCATTCTTTGACACTTTATTGTTTTATAAAACGCGAGGGAGTAACATGGCTTGTTTTTAAAATAAAAACACAAGGAGATTGTTTGCATACTAGTTGCCTCGATTATTTTATAAGGTTAGCTTAACTTCGCTAGATAAAAGACTGCGATATCATGAATTGTTAACTATCGGGAAAATGGTAGACGCTTATACATGAAATTGCAACTATTTGGAGGCTGCCACTCCATCAGTGATGATCTGGCTATCGTTAAGTGTCGGGAATATGACCACAACTGGATGTGTAGTATAGAGAATATATTGGCATCATGCGAGGGTGTATAGTGACATACTTGTTGGGGAACCCCACTAATTAGATGGTAACGTTTAATGTCATGAGACTTATAAATAATCCCTCGATATAACTTTGTTTGGCCACATCGTTATATCCTGATGAATATTGAGAAATGATACTTGTGTTCGGAAATTTTATTGTTTATATATATAAACTTTATGGATTCACTCAACATTATTGTTGACGTTTTAGCATGTTTTATCTCAGGTCTTTGAAGGTAATTCGGCGATGGAGATTTTGTTGTCCTTTTGGAAAACCTTCAATGTTTTTGAAGGCCCATTAAATAAAAGTCATTCGAAGATGATTTGTAAAAATGTTGTATGAATTATGAAATAATTTGGGACCTATGATGTAACTTTTATTTCGAATGAATGTATTTAAAAACGTCTCTTTTCGAAGTTGGTTTTCTTATGCGATTGAGTTGCTATATTATGACGTAGCACCCCAAATGACCCTTCCGCTGAGATATATAAAAATGGGGGTGTTACATATTGGTATCAGAGCTTAAGTTATAGAGAACAAAAGATTTAAAAAAAAAACAAAAATGAACGAAAGGATTTTTGAAATCTTTTAACTATAACTGTGCAAGCGAAATCTTCGAATTACCAATGGACAAGAATGAGAAGGAATTATTTATCGATATATATATATATGGAAAAATATATATGTTATAGAATGAAATTTTCATTTATTTGAATATAAATGTTAATTATGTAATTATTTAATACTAATACGAGATATTTATACGACGCAAATTGTCATGGAGAACCCTAATCACCTTAAAGAGCCGAATGAAGCTATTCCCAAAGTGAACCCAGTTGTTCCCGAGCCGAACCAAGTTGCGGATATCCATGATCCCAACGAAATGGTTGACATTCCCGATGATATTGATTTGGTTGATTATGACAATGAGGATCCTAAAAAAGATCCTGAAGAAGATCCCGAGGAAGAACCCGAGGAAGATGTTGATATTAAGCTCGAGGTTGATGTTGCACCCGAGATTGATGTTGCACCCGAGGCTACTTTTGGGACTTCTACCTAAAAGCCTTATGTTGTTTGTGACTTTCCGAGGGGCTTATATGAGGTAGGAGAGTCATCTTCTGCTCGTGACTCATCATGATTGGCACCTTGGGCTTTGAGACGTGATTTAGAGACGTCCCGTGCACGAGCTAGAGTTACGGAGGCTGAGTTGAGTACAAACCAAACTGAGATTGCTCCTCAAATCCAAGAATAAAATCGGGGGAAAAGAAAGGGAGTTACTTAATCATGATTTGGAGAATGTCGAGCGTGCTTTGGGTAATGTTCTCGATAGGGTGTCGGTATTGGAGAACGGGGAGAATGCCACATTGAAAAGGTTGGCTGAGACTGAGACTAAGTTAGAGTGGGCTCGTATGGAGCGTGACATGGCTGAGAGGAGGTTGCATGTGTCTCAAGGGTGGAACAAGAGATTCTATATGGAGATGGTTCGCATTAGGGCTGTTCCTAAGCTGCCATCTGATGATGAGGATACTGAGCGTTGACAAGAAATATTCAAAGAACCTCTACTTCTGATGGGACGAGAGACCTTCTGTGCCTCGTGGGACCACTAGTGATCTTGTGATTAGTTTTATTATTTGTAGTATCTTTTGTAAATCACTAACTAAACTGAGATATCAGTTAGTAGAACTAGTCCTTGGAGTTGTATAGCATTAGATGGTGACATGTAATGTGTGACGATACAGCTTGTGACTCGTTTGTGATTAATGAAATGACTATCTTTTGATTTCTAAATTCTACGTGTGTCGTTGTTATCTTTCTTTTCTTGTTTCTTTTAACTGTTCCTATAAATTGTTTGATGCAATAATTGAATGAATACTCATTATGATTTGAATTGTGTTGTAATTTCTTCTCTTCGTATTCTCAATCGCCATCGATATCATGGATCTCATGACGATTTTGTCTAAACTCTTTTCCTATCAGATTGTAATCGTTCCACCCATTCATTTTGTGAACCACTCTTGACTACTCTCATGCAAACCACTTATTGTTTTATAAGTTAATATAATATCACCTGAGAAAATTTTAAATTTCCTATTTTAGAGTTATTTGAATTGAGGGACTTATAAAATAGTCGTTATCACAATAAAGTTGTTTATTAAACATCTTGTAAATTAAATTACTTTCATACTATGAACGGTCCTGTAAAATCATTTTTGATTTCCATCTTATAATTAAGCATGGTTATACATTTAAATATAATAACACTAGTTTGACGAACTGAGCATTGCATTGTACTTCCTAAATTTTAACTTAGGGTGAAACATAAGTATAATTTAGAAGGGACCATGCAAGGCTGAATAGTAGTCACCGTAAGATTTTAAAAAGGTCAACTTTTAACCGTAATTCCGAAAGAAAAAAAAATGGCTTGCAAGTATTACAAGTTAGGGACATCTACATACGTGCCCTTATCCTTTTCCCGAATTAACCATCTGTGGATGCGGTCTTACTTGAAAATTGTTATTCTACCTCTTATTTCCTTTCTTTTCATCATGAAATTCTTTAGACACTTATCCAAATTATCGACTGCTGATACCCAACTTGAAGTTTCGACGTTTCTATCCTTTCTTTTCGACTAATCCTCCTTTGAGTAACGTGGGTAAAGATCCGAGATACCTTCGGATGTGAATAACGAATTATGAAAGTATGGGGTTTATGCATACCCATCATGGTATGCGTCTCTCTTTTGACTCGAAATTCGCCCGTGTGAATCACGCGTTGACTTCGCTCTTCAATTGCTAACTCTGTCTCTTGATTCCCTTGATTCGAGAAAGGTTGTGAGTTATTCCTAGCTCAAGTAAATCAGAAGGAATTGAAGGAGAAGCTATTGGGAGACGTTCCTATTATTCGAGACTCTCCCGAGGTATTTCCCGAAGAATTACCGGGACTTCCGCCACCAAGGCAAGTTGAATTCCGTATTGATCTTATTCCCGGTGCTGCACCGGTGGCCCGTGCGCCATATCGTTTAGCACCATCCGAAATGAAGGAGTTGTCCAAGCAACTGCAAGAGTTGTTGGAGAAAGGTTTTATTCGACCGAGCTCGTCACCGTGGGGAGCTCCGGTATTGTTTGTGAAGAAGAAGGATGGATCGTTCTGAATATGCATTGATTATCGAGAACTAAACAAGTTGACGATCAAGAATCGATATCCATTACCGAGGATTGATGAATTATTTGATCAGCTGCAAGGTTCTAGTGTTTATTCGAAGATTGATTTACGGTCTGGTTATCATCAACTTCGTATCCGCGAGGAAGACATTCCAATTACAGCATTTAGAACTCGTTATGGACATTATGAGTTTCAAGTAATGCCTTTTGGACTGACTAATGCACCTGCAGTATTCATGGACTTGATGAATCGCGTGTGCAAGCCGTATCTTGATAAGTTCGTGATTGTATTCATTGATGACATTCTGATTTATTCCAGAAATAAAGAAGAACATGGTGAACATTTGAAGACTATCTTGAATTTGCTAAGGAGCGAAAAGTTGTACGCTAAGTTTTCGAAATGTGATTTTTGGCTTGATTCCGTGCAATTCCTTGGCCATGTGATTGATAGTAGTGGAGTTCATGTTGATCCTGCGAAGATCGAAACCATAAAAAAAATTGGGCTGCACCGACTACACCAACGGAAGTGCGACAATTTTTGGGTTTGGCAGGCTATTATCGAAGGTTTATTAAGGAGTTTTCTCTAATATCCAAACCATTAACTAAACTCACCCAGAAAAATAAGCCGTATGTGTGGGGCGACGACGAAGAGGAGGCATTTCAAACATTGAAGCTGAAATTGTGTAGTGCGCCAATATTATCACTACCCGAAGGAAGCGAAGACTTTGTTGTGTATTGTGATGCATCTCTTAAGGGATTTGGAGCTGTTTTAATGCAACGAGAAAAGGTGATTGCGTACGCCTCTAGGCAACTTAGAAAGAATGAGGAAAACTATACGACCCATGACTTGGAATTGGGAGCAGTGGTTTTTACTCTTCGACTATGGAGACATTATTTGTACGGCACTAAGTGTACGGTATACACCGATCATAAAAGCCTACAATATATTTTGGACCAAAAAGAGCTAAATATGAGGCAGCGTAGATGGATTGAACTTCTGAGTGATTACGATTGTGTTATTCGTTATCACCCGGGAAAGGCGAATGTTGTCGCTGATGCGTTGAGCAGGAAGGATAAGGAACCGATTCGAGTGCGTGCTTTAGTGGTGACGGTACATAACAATTTACCCGAACAAATTCAAAATGCACAAGTTGAAGCGTGCAAGGAGGAAAATATTGGTGCCGAAGGATTTCGTGGCGAAGGGGAGCCATTTGAAGTTAGATCCGATGGTACGAAATGTCTGAAAGGACGAGTATGGTTACCCTTATTCAGAGGATTGAGAGGCCTAATCATGTCGGAATCTCATAAATCAAAATATTCCATTCATCCTGGATCGGATAAAATGTACCATGATTTGAGGAAGTTATACTGGTGGCCGAATATGAAAGCTGACATTGCGACATATGTCAGTAAGTGCTTGACATGTGCTAAAGTCAAGGCTGAACACCAAAAGCCGTCAGGATTACTTCAGCAGCCAGAAATTCCTGTTTGGAAATGGGAGAGAATTACAATGGATTTCATTACAAAGCTTCCAAGAACACCATCTGGATATGATTCAATTTGGGTCATTGTTGACCGATTGACTAAATCTGCTCACTTTATTCCGATGAATGAGAAGTATATAATGGAGAAGCTTACTCGATTGGTATTTGAAGGAGATTGTTGGTAGGCACGGGGTGCCCGTGTCAATTATTTCGGACCGAGACCCTCGTTTCACATCAAGGTTTTGGAGATCTCTTCAAAAGTCATTGGGGACAAATTTAGATATGAGCATTGCTTACCATCCTGAAACTGATGGTCAGAGTGAAAGAACAATACAGACATTAGAAGACATGTTGCGTGCTTGCGTGATTGACTTTGGTAGTGGCTGGGATAAGCACTTACCTTTGGCTGAATTCTCATACAATAATAGTTATCACGCTAGTATTAAAGCCGCACCTTTCGAAGCTCTATACGAAAGGAAATGTAGATCGCCTGTATGTTAGAGTGAGGTTGGAGATGCCCAACTCACGGGACCAGAAATGATTCGCGAAACGACAGAGATGATTGTGCAAATCAAGAACCGATTATTGGCTGCTCGTAGTAGACAGAAAAGTTATGCGGATGTGAGACGTAAACCTTTGGAGTTCGAAGTGGGTGACAAAGTTATGCTGAAAGTATCACCGTGGAAAGGTGTTGTTCGATTTGGAAAACGTGGGAAATTAAGTCCCCGTTATATTAGACCATTCAAGATTTTATCAAGAGTGGGTCCGGTGGCATATAAACTAGAATTACCCCACATTCCATGTGTCGAATTTAAAGAAATGTTTATCAGATGAGAATCTTATCATTCTCTGCGGAAGTATGATCGACGAGAAGTTGCATTTCATCGAAGAACCCATTGAAATCATGGATAGAGAAGTGAAACAACTTAAGCAAAGTCGGATTCCTATAGTTAAAGTTCGATGGAACTCGAGTCGTGGACCGGAATATACTTGGGAAAGGGAGGATCAAATGTGGAAGAAATACCCTCATCTCTTTGATTTTAATAAGAAGCGGGCGGCAAGATGAATTGATCTTCAGGGACGAAGATCCCTTTTTAGGGGGAAATGTTGTGACAATCCGTCAATTTCAGGTCGTTATTTTATTCTCGAGTATTAAATATATTTTTCAATTTTATGATGAGATATGAACTCACGACTAACCGGGAGAATTAGGGCTTACATTTGTAATTTACGCGACGTTTACAAAGAACCGGCGAATTCTACGTTAAGCATCGACGCTTATATTTTCAAATTGCCATAGAAATAATTTTATTACATTCGTTTTTATCTTTCGTGTCTCGTACTATTTTTACTTTTTACCGGAAAAACGACTACAATCGTACTTTTTAAATAACGGACATTTGATAAACCGTATTTACAAAATGTTGGGACAAAGTTTTTTAAAATCATCACACTAATATCACACCACCATAGGGGCGGCAAAACCAAAGAGACAAGTGTCCCCTTGGTGTTGATTCATGCAACACTTGCCAACACTTGGCAATAACACTCTAAACCTATATAAACTTACTTTGACCAAACTAACACACACACAACTCATTTTATAACTCAAAATCTTAATTTTTCTCTCCCGTATCCATATTGGAGCCACACACACACACCATATCACCAATTTCCATAAAAAAGTTTCTTTATGGAAATTGGTGATTTTGGTACTTTCATCTTCTATTTCTGTGTGTGTGTAGGCGTCAATATGGATGAGCGGGAGAGAGATAAATTCAGTTTTGAGTTTAAAATGAGTTGGGTGTGTTTTAGTTTGGGTCAAAGTAAGTATTATTAGGTTTTATGAGTGTTATTGCCAAGTGTTGGCAAGTGTTGCATGAATCAACACCAAGGAGACATTTGTCTCTTTGGTTTTGCCGCCCCTATGGGGTGTGATATTAGTGGGATGAGTTTAAAAACTTGTCCCACATTTTGTAAATACGGGTTAATTATCAAAGTCCGATATTTAAAAAGGTACGATTTGTAGTCGTTTTTCCGTTAAAATAAAATAGTACGAGACACGAAAGATAAAAACGAATGTAATAAAATTATGTCTATGGCAATTTGAAAATATAAGCGTCGATGCTTAACGTAGAATTCGCCGGTTCTTTGTAAACGTCGCGTAAATTACAAATGTATGCCAATTAATACTCCCCGGTTAGTCGTTAGAGTTTCATATTCTTCTAAATGAAAAAATTTATTTAATACTCGAGAATAAAATAACGACCTGAAATTGACGGATTGTCACAACATTTCCCCCTAAAAAGGGATCTTCGTCTGAAGATCAATTCATCTTGACGCCCACTTCTTATTAAAATAAGGAGATGTAGGGTATTTCTTCCATTAATTTGATCCTCCTTTCCCAAGTATATTCCGGTTCAAGACTCGAGGTTCCATCGAACTTTAATACTATAGGAATCGACTTTGCTTAAGTTAGTTTCACTTCTCTATACATGAGTTAAAAGGGTTCTCGATGAAATGCAACTTTCTCGTCGAATCTTCTTCGTCGAGATGGAATGATTAAGATCTTCATTGATGAACATTTCTTTAAATTCGTCACATGGAATGTATCGTAATTCCAGTTTATATGCCACCGGACCTAATCTTGATAAAATCTTGAATGGTCTAATATAACGGGGACTTAATTTCCCCGTTTCATATCGGTAACAACAACCTTTCCCGGTTATGATACTCTTCAGCCTAAACTTTGTCACCCCACTTCGAACTCCAAAAGGTTTACGTCTCACATCCGCATAACTTTTCTGTCTACTACGAGCAAGCAATAATCGGTTCTTGATTTGCACAATCATCTCTGTCGTTTCGCGAATCATTTCTGGTCCCATGAGTTGGGCATCTCCAACCTCACTCTAACATACAGGCGATCTACATTTCCTTTCGTATAGATCTTCGAAAAGGTTTGCGCTTTAATGCTAGCGTGATAAACTATTATTGGTATGAGATTCAGAAAAGGTAAGTGTGTTATCCCAGCCACTTACCCAAAGTCAATCACGCAAGCACGCAACATGTCTTCTAATGTTTGTATTGTTCTTTCACTCTGACCATCAGTTTCAGGATGGTAAGCAATGCTCATATCTAAATTTGTCCCCAATGACTTTTGAAGAGATCTCCAAAACCTTGATATGAAACGAGGGTCTCGGTCCGAAATAATTGACACGGGCACCCCGTGCCTACCAACAATCTCCTTCAAATACAATCGAGTAAGCTTCTCCATTTTATACTTCTCATTCATCGGAATAAAGTGAGCAGATTTAGTCAATCGGTCAACAATGACCCAAATTGAATCATATCCAGATGGTGTTCTTGGAAGCTTTGTAATGAAATCCATTGTAATTCTCTCCCATTTCCAAACAGGAATTTCTGGCTGCTGAAGTAATCCTGACGGCTTTTGGTGTTCAGCCTTGACTTTAGCACATGTCAAGCACTTACTGACATATGTCGCAATGTCAGCTTTCATATTCGGCCACCAATATAACTTCCTCAAATCATGGTATATTTTATCCGATCCAGGATGAATGGAATATTTTGATATATGAGATTCCGACATGATTAGGCCTCTCAATCCTCCAAATAAGGGTAACCATACTCGTCCTTTCAGACATTTTATACCATCGGATCTAACTTCAAATGGCTCCCCTTCGCCACGAAATCCTTCAGCACCAATATTTTCCTCCTTGCACGCTTCAACTTGTGCATTTTGAATTTGTTCGGGTAAATTGTTATGTACCGTCACCACTAAAGCACGCACTCGAATCGGTTCCTTATCCTTCCTGCTCAACGCATCAGCGACAACATTCGCCTTTCCCGGGTGATAAAGAATAACACAATCGTAATCACTCAGAAGTTCAATCCATCTACGTTGCCTCATATTTAGCTCTTTCTGATCCAAAATATATTGTAGGCTTTTGTGATCGGTGTATACCGTATATTTAGTGCCGTATAATAAATGTCTCCATTGTCGCAAGGTAAAAACCACTGCTCCCCCAATTCCAAGTCATGGTCGTATTATTATAGTATTTCCTCATTTTTCTATGTTGCCTAAGGCGTACGCAATCACCTTTTTCTCGTTGCATTAAAAACTGCTCCAAATCCCTTAAGAGATGCATCACATTACACAACAAAGTCTTCGCTGCCGCGGGTAGTCGTTAAATATAAACTAGCGCACTACACAATTTCAGTTCAATGTTTGAATGCCTCCTCTTCGTCGTCGCCCCACCATTCGGCTATATTTGTCCTGGGTGAGTTTAGTTAAGGGTTTTGGATATTAGAGAAAACTCTTAATAAAACTTCGATAATAGCCTGCCCAAAACCCAAAAAATTGTCGCACTTTCGTTGGTGTAGTCGGTGCGCCTAATTTTTTATATGGTTTCGACTTCGCAGGATATCAATGAAAACTCATACTATCGATACCATGGCAAGGATTTGCACGGAATCAAGCCAAAAATCACATTTTGAAAACTTAGCGTACCAACTTTCCGCTCATTAGCAAAATTCAAGATAGTTTCAAATGTTCACCATTGCTTCTGCTTTTTCTGGATATAAATCAGGAATGTCATCAAGGAATACAATCACGAACTTATCAAGATACGGCTTGCACACGCAATTCATCAAGTCCATGAATACTGCAGGTGCATTAGTCAGTCTAAAAGGCATTACTTGAAACTCATAATGTCCATAACGAGTTCTAAATGCTGTAATTGGAATGTCTTCTCGCGATTTACGATGTTGATGATATACAAGACCGTATTAAATCAATCTTCGAATAAACACTAGGAACCTTGTGTCTGATCAAATAATTTCATCAATCCTCAGGTGGTAAATGGATATCGATCTTGATCGTAAACTTGTTCAGTTCTCGATAATCAATTCATATTTGAACGATCATCATTCTTCTTCACAAACAATACCGGAGCTCCCCACGGTGACGAGCTCGGTCGAATAAAACCTTTCTCCAACAACTCTTGCAGTTGCTTGGACAACTCCTTCATTTCGGATGGTGCTAAACGATATGGTGCACGCGTCACCGGTGCAGCACCGGGAATAAGATCAATACGGAATTCAACTTGCCTTGGTGGCGGAAGTCCCGGTAATTCTTCGGGAAATACCTCGGGAGAGTCTCGGAATTAATAGGACGTCTCCAACCATAGCTTCTCCTTCAATTCCTGTATGATTTACTTGAGTAGGAAAACATTACCAACCTTTCTCGAGTCAAGGGAATCAAGAGACAGAGTTAGCAATTGAAGATGCGGAAGTCATCGCCAAAAAGTTCATTATCTTCGGTGGCGCTATATATGTGTTTAACACGGGGTGAATGTTGAGTACAAATGAGAGACGCTTCCATGTTGGGTATGCATAAACCCCATACTTTCATAATTCGTTATTCACATCCGAAGGCATCTCGGATCTTTACCCACGTTACTCAAAGGAGGATTAGTCGAAAAGAAAGGATAGAAACGTCGAAACTTCAGTGGTATCAGCAGTCGATAATTTGGATAAGTGTCTTACTAAGAATTTCATGATGAAAAAGAAAGGAAAAGAGAGTTTGTAGAATTAACAATTTTCAAGTGAAGACCGATCAAAGATGTTTCTTTTAATTCGGAAAGGATAAGGGCACGTATGTTGATGTCCCTAACTTGTCAATACTTGCATAGCATTTTTTATTCTTTCGAATTACGGTTTAAAAGGTTGTCCTTTTTAAAATCTTACGGTGACTTACTAT
This sequence comes from Tanacetum coccineum, assembly GCA_026074375.1. Lineage (NCBI taxonomy): Eukaryota > Viridiplantae > Streptophyta > Magnoliopsida > Asterales > Asteraceae > Tanacetum > Tanacetum coccineum. The sequence continues at coordinate 40,578 of BQNB010010893.1, forward strand.
TCCGCCTTGCCATGGCCCCTTATAAATTATACTTAGGTGCTACGGACTATGTATAATTTAGGAATAGCAATGCAATTGCTCAGTTCGTCACAACTAGTGTTATCTAGATTTAAAGTATAACCATGCTTATTATAAGATGGAAATCAAAATGATTGTTACAGGAAGTTCATAGTATGAAAAGTAATTTTAATTTACAAAGATGTTTATTAAGAATCTTTATTGTTGATAACGACTATTTATAAGTCTCAAATAAAATAACTCGTATAAAATGATGGAATTTTAAAAAAATTTTCTCAGGTGTATTATATTAACTTATAAAATCCATAAGTGGGTTTGCATGAGGAGTAGTCAATAGTGGTTCACAAAAATGAATGGGTGGAGCGATTACAATCTGATAGGAAAGAGTTTTAGACAAAAATCGTATGAGATCCTGATATCGATGGCGATTGAGAATACGAAGAGAAGAAAATTACAACATCAATTCAAATATATTGAGTTTCATTCAATATTGCACAAACAATTTAATAGACAGTTAAAAGAACAAGAAAAGAAAGATAACAACGAACACGGTAGAATTTTAGAATTCAAAATCTGATAGTAATTTCATTATTCACAAAACGAAGTCCACAAAGCTGTATCGTCACACATTACATGTCACCATCTAATGCTATACAACTATTAGACTCGTTTCTACTAACTGTTATCTCCAGTTTATGTTAGTGATTTACAAACGATACTACAAATAATAAAACTAATCTACTAAGAGTCACTAGTGGGTCCACGTGGGTAAGTGATGTCTCTCGCGTCCCATCTGAAGTAGAGTTCTTTGATTTCTTGTTCAGGACGTCAGTATCTAATCATTCAGATGGCAGTACTTAGGAACAGCCTTATGCGAACCCATCTCCATATAGAAATCTCTTGTTCCACCTTGAGACACATGCAACCTCCTTCAGCCATGTCACGCTCATACGAGCCCACTCTAACTTAGTCTCAAGTCAGCCACCTTTTCATTGTGGCATTCTCCCGTTCTCCATTTACGACACCCTATCGGAACATTACCCAAAAGCACGCTCGAATTCTCCAAATATGATTAAGTAACTCCTTTCTTTTCCCACGTTTTAATTCTTGGATTTGAGGAGCAATCTCTATTGGTTTGTATCAAACTCAGCATCCGTAACTTAAGTCGTGCCACGGGAAGGTCTATAAATCGTCTCAAAGCCAAGGTGCCATTCATGATGAGTCTTCGAGCAGAAGATGAATCTCCTTCCTCATTTAGGCCCCTCGGATAGTACAAACAATCCATAAGGCTTTTAGGTAGAACGTCCAAAGTAGGCCTCGGGTGCAAATCAATCTCGGTGCAACATCAACTCGAGCTTAATATCAACATCTTCCTCGGGATCTTCTTCAGGATCTTCTTTAGGATCCTCGTCGTCATAATCAACCAAATCAATATCATCGGGAATGTCAACCATTTCGTTGGGATCATGGATATCCGCAACTTGGTTCGGCTCGGGAACAACTGGGTTCACTTTGGGAATAGCTTCATTCGGCTCTTTAAGGTGATTAGGGTTCTCCATGACAATTTGCGTCGTATAAATATCTCGTATTAGTATTAAATAATTACATAATTAACATTTATATTCAATAAAATGAAAAGTTCAATCTATATACATATATATTTTTCCATATATATATATATCGATAAATAATTCCTTCTCATTCTTGTCCATTGGTAATTCGGAGATTTCGCTTGCACAGTTATAGTTAAAAGATTTCAAAAATCCTTTCGTTCATTTTTGTTTTTTTTTTAAATCTTTTGGTTCTCTTACTTTAAGTTTAGATACCAATATGTAACACCCCCAATTTTTTTATATCTCAGCGGAAAGGGTCATTTGGGAGTGCTACGTATTATATAGCAACTCAAAGCTTAGATAAAACAACTCGAAAAAGGAGAGTTTTTTTTTTTTAAATACATTCATTCGGAAATAAAAGTAACATCATAGGTCCATATTGTTTCATAATTCATACAACATTTTTGCAATCATCTTCGAAATGACTTTTATTTAATGGGCCTTCAAAACATTTAGGTTTCCATAAGCGACAACCAAAATCTCCATCGCCGAATTACCTTCAAGGACCTGAGATAAAACATGCTAAAACGTCAACAATAATGTTGAGTGAATCCATAGAGTTTATATATATAAACAATAAAATTTCCGAACACAAGTATCATTTCTCAATATTCATCAGGATATAACGATGTGGCCAAACAAAGTTATATATCGGGGGATTATTTATAAGTCTCATGACATTGAACATTACCATCTAATTATGTTGGGGTTCCCAACAAGGTATGCCTACTATACACCCTCGCTATGAGTGCATATTATTCTCTATACAACGCATCCGTTGTGTCATATTCCCGACACTGAACGGCGATAGCCAGCTCATTCACGGTATGGAGTGGCTCCACCCAAACAATGTGATAAGAGGAACAGCTCCAAATAGTACTATTTCATGTATAAGCGTCTACCATTTCCCGGTAGTTAACAATTCATGATTTCCGCAGGTCTTTTATCTAGCGAGTTAAGCTAACTTATAATAATAATCGAGGCAACTAGCATACAATCTCCCTTGTGTTCTATTTTAAAAACAAGTCTCCCAACCCAACTTACATGTTAATTCTATGTAATCTCCCTAGATGGGTTTATAAAACAATTAAAGTGTAAAAATGCGAGGCTATGAACTCACTTAGTGATGTCGGATGAGAATGTCGATGAATAAAAACTTCGGAAGTAGGCGCGTCAATCAACCAAGACCTATACAAATTGTAACGGGTCTTAGGTTTCTAGTCGATAAAAATTAACGAAAACTCATAAATAAATAAGTATATGTATACATGTAGTTTATATGATGATCATACTCTTGCAACATATTTATTTCACACTTAGAGTTTTCTAGGTTTTTAACTTGTTTTTATTAGCCATTTTACTAGTATTGTCTAAATTAGCTCAAAAAGCCCAATAGGCCCATTAAGCAAGCCCATTAAGTTATTATATTGATATTATTACTCAAAGACCAGGTCCTAGCCCATTAGTAAGGTCCATGTAGATTGGGCCTAAAGCTAAGTCCAATAAGTCCATTTTGTTTCATTGGGCCTAGTGGTCCAATAAGGCCTTATGGCCCATTTAAGCTTGTAAATGACTCTTGTTATAAAATTTTGGGTTCTCGAGGTCGGGATACTTTTATTATCAGTATGTTAGCATTTTAAAACTCCCAAGAAGTGGGTCCTACCACCTCGGGTTTTAGTTACAAAAATCGCTTTACATAGTATAGTGTTCGGTAGTAGTAAATTTTTGTTTACTTTATGTTTACAAAAATGGTCATAATTTATAAACCGTAAATGGTATAATTGATATATCTATATGCTTGGATTTATTTTTAAGTCCACTTTACATATTCAAACTCATTTTAGTACATCTTTTAGTTATATTCATACATATGGTTACTTTTATACATAAAGGTCACATTAGCTTTTTGGACTGAAATTTCACCATTTTTGATGCCATTTACAAACCATAAAGAGTTGGTTGACTATCTAATTGATTCAGAATCTAGATGATTTTATCTAGGTCTCATAGTTTTAACTTTTTAATCGACTCAGTCCGTAATTGTGACTTTTTATACCATCTGTACAGCAAGGTCAGAATCCACTAGTTTTGGTGTTTTGAATCATTTCTCACTCAATATATTCACCTTTACTAAAATCATCCAATTGCCAAGTTGGTCACAAAAGGATTTGTCTACAAACCTGATGTTACTCAATCCAACCTCACAAACATATAAGAAATTTATAAAACCTACTGTTCATTACAGCTCATAATTTTTATGATCTTTTCACTTGTTTTAGATGACTATTTTAGCTATAATTAACCTAGATCTATACATGCATGGCCATTTTTATTACTTGATCATCAAATATCATACATGTACATATACAATTGAAAATCAAAAGAAAACATAAACAAGAACTCATTAAACTTTTACCACAAGAAGTGTAGAAAGATCACAATGATCAAAATAAGAACAAGGATTGATGGAAGCTTCAACTCTAGGCTTAATCTTCACCCAAAAATACTCTTGACCACCATTTTCTTTTACCCAAAATGACTTTAATAAAAATCTTGTATATTTTTAGCCCCAACTTTTGTTATAACTTCTGGAGAACTCCTTTAAATCACTCTAAAATGCAGAAGGATTTCACCAAGTATTCATGTTTACTAGTGTGCTTAATATTTGCTCACCACACCTTATGTTAAATCCAAACACTTTTTGAATTCTTTATGGAATTGGTGATTTGGTTGTGTTGTGTTTGTGGCCGTCAATATGGATGAGAAGGAGAGAATATTTCAGTTTTTGGTTATTAAATGAGTTGTGTGTGTTGTTCTATTGTGTGTGTTAGTTTGGTCAAGTAGTTTTATAGAGTTTAGAGTGTTTTTGCAATGTGTTGGTAAGTGTTGCAATGATCATAACCAAGGGGACTACACTTGTTCTTTTTGGTTTTTAGCCCCTATGGGGTGTGATAGTAGTGCGATGTCGTTTAAAAAACTTATCCCTCATTTTGTAAATACGTGGTATTATAAGTCTGATATTTAATAAAGGTACGATTTGTAGTCGTTTTTTGTAAAAGTAAAATAGTACGAGAACGAAAGATTAAAGAACGAATGTAATAAAATTATTTCTATGCCAATTTGAAATAAAGGTCGATGATAAACGTAGGAATTCGCGGTTCTTTGTAAACGTCGCGTGTAAAATTACAAATGTAAGCCCTATCCTAATTCTCCGGTTTGTCGTTGAGTTCATTTATTTCTCATAAAATTGAAAAATATATTTAATACTCGAGTATAAAATAACGACCTGAAATTGACTGATTGTCACACCAGTTCATTCACTTGAGGTAGCCGAGACGACTATGGACTCATCGAGAACCCCTAGTTTACTACCAGTTCCTTCATTTGAGCCTCTAGTACCTAGTTGTCTTCTGCTTGTCTTCTTACTTTCCTTAAGAGCTTGCATAATGTCTGCAGCCTCTTGTTCTTGTGGAGTAAGAGATGGAGCACCTTTAAGCTTAGTCTTTGAAGTGGCAGGTTTAGACTTTGGAGCACTCGGAGTGTCTTGAATTACTACACTCTTAGAACTTCTGCCACCAGACTTCTTTTTCTTAGCAGATTCAAGGACAGATTTAGTCACGATCCTAGCATGTGTAGCATGAACTTTCCTTGCTGCGTCTGCTTCTTCAGCTTTAGTTTGGCTGATAGACTTATCTAACTCCAAAGCAACATCAGGATCATCAGAAATAATGTTTTCATCAGCTGACAATGTGACTTTCTTCTTGACTCTTCTCTTACTTGAAGTATTTTTCTTAGCAGATTCAGGTTCAGGTTAAGACTCTTCGGATACATCGATAGTTTCCTAAGACCCCTCAGTAGTCTTCTTGCCTTTTCAACCTTTGCCTCTGCTTTTCTTGGGAGGAATTTGATTTGTTAAATATTTGATGAACATCTAATATGATTCTAAACGCTTGATTGCATCAGTCAGCATCACATCAGGAATAGGAAGTCCATATTCCTGATAGTCTTCACCTATTGTGACAAATTTTAACGTGCTTATAATCCTATCATCTTTGATTGTATGATAGTGCTTATGATGAGTGTTGAGTAGAGAGACTTGTGTATGTTTCAGGATTGTGTTGATGATGATGTGGTGTATCGGGGGGATATGGCTTGTTTTCACGTCTTTTATCTATTTTTCTATTCCTGTGATCAATCTGGTAAGCAAAGTCTTCCCAAATCAATTCAAGATAGTCAACCATTTCTCTATTGAACATCCCCCACAGTATGTCAATTCTGGACTTTCTAAGTTTGTCATTGCTTGCAGTCTTTTCGAAAAGGCACTTGTTGATTATAGATGCCAAAGTTCTCCATGGCTGATGCATATGATCCACAAACATGTTGGTGTGCCTGTTTAGTGAACCCTTGTAGCCAAGATCAATGAGAAAGGTGAGTGCAGTTTCATCATCTAGAACATCTGTGAAGTCTACACCTTCCACTCTTGGACAGATATTAAGGATTGTCCTAAAGACTTCAGCATTAATAGTACACTTCTTATTGGCTAAGAGGAATTCATAAGAATCAGTGTCTTGCACCTTCTTGAAAATGTACCAGAATTGCTGCATAAAGATTTCTGGGACATCCACAGATATAGTGAAAGCATTGAAACACGTGGTGGGTAATTCTGATAAATGTTTCAGATGAACTTGAAAATGTCTCTTCCTTTTGTGCACAGTGGTTTCCAATCTTTATGGTAGGAGCTGATCTTAACTCTCTCCAAGAGGGAACTTACTTTTCATCAACGAGCAGCAACTTTTGGTTTCTTGATGGATTCTATGATTCTGCTTTAAGAATTTAACCAATACAATTTATATAAATCGGGCTCTATTAAGGGGGCTCTATGTCCATTTGTGTAGTAGTGCCAGGTGCAAACCTGCAATAAATTAAGCACGATCCTAATCACATTTTGATCCTTTTAGAAATCCACACTGGTGCGTGCCTGTCCAATAATCGCGGTCCATTTCTGCATAAAAAATAACTCGTCTAATAACAAACTACAAACGTACATGTCCAATAATGGCTGGTAAGAATGGGTAATTAACATGTGTCATGGGTCATGTTCATTGAGTTGTAGTTGCTTATAGTTTCATGTTACGACACATCCATGACTGGTGACAATGGGTAATTAACATGGGTCATGGGTCATGTGCATTGTGTTGTAGTGGCTTATGATGTTATCGACCAATACATGACTGGTAATCGACAATGGGTAATTAACATGGGTCATGGGTCATGTGCATTAGGTTATCACTGGTCACATTCATTAATGGGTATTTGACATCATATGGGTCATATGCATTAGGTTGTAGTGGCTTATAGTGTCATGTTATGACACATCCATGACTGGTGACAATGGGTAATTAACATGGGTCATGGGTCATGTGCATTAGGTTATAACTAGTCACATTAATTAATGGGTATTTAACATCATATGGGTCATATGCATTGGGTTGTAGTGGCTTATAGTGTCATGTTACGACCCATACATGATTGGTGACAATGGGTACTTAACATGGGTCATGGGTCATGTGCATTGGGTTGTAGTGGCTTATAGTGTCATGGACCCATGCATTACCGGTGACAATGGCTAATTCACATGGGTCATGGGTCATGTGCATTAGGTTATCATTGGTCACATTAATTTAACCCCTAAGCGTAACCAATAACCTATATCCTTTAACCCGTAATAGTTGACTGACGCGTGTAAAGCGGTCGGTAATAAATTACCGTTTAGAGATAGAATTACTTTAGGAAAAGTAATAACTATTAGTCCGGGGTCGTATCCTCGAAGAGAGTTGAATAGAGATTTACCATTTAGCTTTATAAAATCTAATTAAGCTCTAACGCAAATGTCTAGCTTATTTAACCCTTAAACTCCACGCCTTAGAGTAGGGCTGAGCATACGGACCGTTCGACCGGACCGGACCGAAAAACCGGACCGAACCGGACCGAACGTATTTTGGTCTGGTGTTTTGGACCAATTCGGTCTTAGGTCCGGTCGGTCTTACCAAAAAACCTGAACATTATGCCTTGTATGTGTGACACCCGTGATTTGAGCAGGTTAGTCATTCTATTAGGTTTGGCTAAGTGTTCATATGTGCTTTATGTGTGGTCTCATGTGATGATCTATGTGGATTTATTTGTGTTCTTGTTAATCATTTTGAGGTGTATTCATCTCAATGATGATGGAGTTTGAGGTATTGGTTGAGTATTTCCGTTTTGATCACTTGTATTGATAATGGAAATGAATAGTGTTTTTGTATGCGTGGTTTCGTGAATATGTGGATGTCTAAGCGTTGGGTTGAGATAGGAAGTATGTCCTATGAAAAGTGTATGAGGTTGGTGAAATATGTGAATTAGTGGTGGACTTTCTAAATATAGAAAGTGTATTGGTGAAATGAAAATTTTAATTAGAAAGTTTAAATATAAAGTTATTATTTATTTTAAAAGTCTAGTAGATTGCGTTTACGCAAAAAGGTATACTCAAATAAGCTTAGGTTTTTATAAAAACTTAAGGTAATGCAAGTAATTAGCTAATTAATAATTTTTTACTTTATTTATATATTTTATATATTATTTATATTTTATATATATTTATATATATATATAATATATATGTATGTGAGGGTTTCGGCCGGCCCAAAGGAAAAGAAAAAAAAGGAAGTTTTTGATTATAATTAGGACTCTAATCCCTATAATATCAACAAGATATCACTAAAAGAGTTCTCATCTCCGTGGTTTATCCCACCTTGTGAAGTAATCGGCCGAGCAAAAGAGATCAAGAAGGAGAAAAAAATTATTTTTCAAGTTTAGTGATTTTTGTTCAAGAATTCGAAGGTTTAAGGTATAGATCATCATCCTTGTTAATTACTAATCATTAATCCATGTAACAATTATTAAGATGGATAATTAGGGTTTCATTAAATCTGTAAATTAATGATGTTTAATCATATTACAATGATTAGGGTTTAATTAGGATCATATGGGTGTATTCGTTAGGGTTTAGATCGCGTTAGAACTTGATTTAGATTAGGGCAGAATTTAGGGCTGTGTTGTTCGGCTGTTATCTCGATGATGGTAATAGCTTTTGTCAAGTTTCTAGTGTCTATGATGTAGCTCAGAGAGTCTAGTTTCCAGAACATCCGGCCTCGAAAGTTTTTAAGGTCGGGAAGTCATTCAAATGTTGGTTACGAGAAAAAGTTGTCCATATGTAGTAAAATTTTGGGTCGGTTTGGTAGATTACGTGGTTGTAAAAACCCCACATGAAAAATTTGAATTAGGGTTAGCCAACCTACAGGAGTTTATTTATATGAGTCTATTAAAAATTACCCAAAGGAGAGCTTCTAATTTGGAGTCTAAGTATGGTTTTTAGGTCTAAACTTTTTAGTGTTCGTTCAGATCCGAAACTGAGTAGTTAAAAGTTTAATTTTATTTGGGGCACTTAAGAGGGGAAATAAATTAGTGAAAAAATCAAGGAGATAGTAAATTCATGATATTGAACCTGTGATTTTTGGTAAAAGTTATAAAGCTCAGTAGGTATGGTTTAGGTATATGTAAAGTGTTGTCAATATTTTGTATTTTTTGGTAATTGTAAGATCTTTGAAAAAAGTATGTAAAATGTTGGTTAAGGTTGGCTTGGGTGTCGTGGTGACCCATGAGGGTATTTTATAACTCCGTAGATTCCTTCTTATGAGGGTTACATGTGCTTAATCTTTTGTCTTAGTAGCATGTAACACGTGTTAGTTTGTTGTTTAGCTGTGTGCGAGGATTTTAGGAATTGCTTTAGCATCAGGTGAGTTTCATAGCCCCTTTTTTATGTTTTCTTGGGGTGAAAATGATGCTATGAGTTTAAATGTTTTAGTTACTGTGATAATGTGTTTTAAATGAGGCATGGGCTATACAAGATTATTGTATGTTATGTGCTTCTTGACTAATTTGTTATGGATTGTTTGCTTGTGCGTTGACCGTCCAAGGCATGAATGAATTGTTAGTAGTTGAAGTTGATCGTCTCATTAAATCTTTTAGTTACTGTGATAATGTGTTTTAAATAAGGCATGGGCTATACGAGACTATTGTATGTTATGTGCTACTTGCTAACATGATATGGATTGTTGTGCTTGAGCGTGACCGTCTCAAGGTATTGATAGATTGTTAGAAGTGAGCTTGATCGTCTCATTGTTGTGGATTGTTAATAGTGAGTGTGATCGTCTCATTGTTATGGATAGGGATATGTTTGTGATGTTTGAGCATAAGCGTCTTAATGTGGGTTAATGTGATTGCATGTTAGCTTGTATGATAGTTCGTTGTATGTTCTGCTATGCTATGTTTTATTTATCACAGTGATTTCAAAGCGAGTTATTGGCATGTCTTAAACCTATGACTCTCACCAACATTATGTTGATGTTTAAGCATCATTTTCAAGTGAGCATCATAGGGATAAGATAGAGAGAAGTGCCTAAAAAGAGACCATAGGATGTCATGGAGTTTATTGCTTTTATGTCTTGAATATTGCATTGTTTGAATTATGGATACTTGTTGCATGTCTTTCTATTGGCAAGAACTTTCGTTTCATCAATAAAGACGCCTTTTGGATTTGGATTAGTTTTATGGGTATTGTTATGACACTTTGTGTCTATACTTTGCTTATTTATTGTATGTAGAATTCTCTTTATAGACGCCGTTGTGTTGTAATGATATCCATGATGGTATGCCTCGCGTTTCAGCCTTGGCGGGGTGTGACAGATTGGTATCAGAGCCTTTGGTTATAGAGAAGTAGGTGGTTGAGCATAGACTATAACCTAGGGGTCCTTCATGTAGATGGATTTAGTGCTTAAGTGTTTAATGCTATAACTGCTATGCTTTCCCTCTATTTTTTTGCATAGCTTATATATTTTATATTTTGCTAAGTTGTCATTTTAGTTATTGTGCCTACCACTATCTAATATGATATTTATTACTTTCTTAGTATTTTAATTATGTTTTCCCCCATCCGTAAGATGTCTCGTTGGGGAACCGTTTTCCCAACTGGACTTAAGCATTATAAGAAGCCTCTTGTGGAACCGAAGGAGATATGATAGTTGATTGTTTGTCGGATGTGCGTAATAGGGCTGGACCCGCGGAGTCGGGTGATTCTTGCGGAGGCAAAGTCAAACCCAAGCGAGGCCCAACATAAGTTTATCCCGTCCTTTACCTCGTCATGTTGTTATTGATTATTTCTTTTGGATATTTTGTATTTTGGAAGTCGTTGCGAGACTTTCGTTCCTTTATGTCGTTTCGATTTCAATTTGATATAAGTAAGTAGTTATTTGATGGAGCATCTTTTATGTGTTAAGTTGGAGTGGTTTAAGATGTGCATATGATTGATATGGGTAATCTTGGAAGTAAGTACACGTGTGAAAGGAGGCACTTATAATTATGGTGGCCAACATAATTATAAAGGCATCACACACGTAGACTTGTGACCATGATTGCATTTATTTGTGTTTGAATGTAATTGGTAATGTAATATGATTTTTTTTATTAATATGTGTGTATTCAGATTAAGGATATGGTAGGGTAGAGGAATTATCTCGATTACCCTAATTTGGATGAATATGTTTAAGTTGAGCTTGTAGAGATAGTAATTTCCCTTCTAACTTGAATTTACAGATACCTTGTATTGCTAATTATACAGGTTGTCGTTTGCTCGGTTGTATGTTCCGGTTTCCAAGATCAAGCTTAGCATCCCTATCATCGTACTTGTGTTAGTTAAGAATACCTGTTTTCCTATTCGACGTCTCGATGTATAATGGTTGTTCGGAATCTGTCTTTTTTCGGAATATAGCCGTGTTTCGTTCTGTTCTTTCATTACATTGATTACTCACGTATGAGTATCAAAAATTTCTTTTAACAACTAGAATTGTCCACACATAAATTGTGTGAATCATTACTCCCTTCTTTGTATAATCCCATGGTTTTTCATAAACCCGTTTGGCGACAGTGTTTGTATCGATGCTTTTAGGTTTGCCCTGTTATGCTTATTTTGGATTAAGACCTTACGATGTTCTTTTGGTGGTGACGAACGTCTTGCATGAGTTTTCTTGTACGAGTTCGTTTGATTTTATTTTAAGTATATGGTTTCTGGAATTTTCTTCCATTTTCAAACAACAGAATTGTGCTAGAGTCTGTATGGGTATTTTTACGATCCCTGTTGGTATTATGGTGTCATTTGTTTGAGTAACATATTTCATAATTGATGTCTAATTATAAAAACTCTTTGGAAGTATTGTGTTAGTGTTTGAGAAAAACTGTGTTTAAAATGATCTTTGTAAAAAGAATATGTTTAAATGGTCTATACAATAGGAATGTGAAAATTTAAGTGGTTTAATAAATTTTATTTTATTATAAAAAGTTGGTTTAAAGTGATTCATAGTGGTAAGGTACGATACACCATTAGATAACCATCTCTAGATTTTTTATGACAACCAGAATGAATTTTTTAAAGATTACATTTAAGACATATTATTATTATTTAAAATGATTTTTTTTACTTAAAGTGATTTCCTTTGTTATTTTAAATTGATTTTTATAAAAACATTATTTAGTTGGTTCTTTCGATAAAGCGATAATTTGGTATAAGAATTCCGTCTTTGTATAGAATTTTTTATATGTGTTTCAATTTGTCCGTGGTACGTCTTTTGATTTTTTTTCGTTGCGTTTTCACTCGGTGCATATACGTATCCTTTTCTTTCAAGGATTCTTATACATTTGATCCACGTCTACTTGCATATGTGGAATCTCCTATATGCATTCTAGCCTTTGACTCGATATTCGTTTGTTATCCTATTCGATTGTTCGTAACCCTTAGAGTTCGTTGATACCGTTAAGTCGTGGAAGCTTTGATGTGCTTCTGTGGGAATGTACGTTTATCCAAGAGGAAGTTTTGGAAGTATATCATGGGAAGGTGGTTAGGAAAACGTTGGAAGGTGATGAGATACTTTCGGGATCATGGTGAACGTACTCAAGGATTCGTGAAAACCTTAATGAACACTAAGGTAGGTGAATCGAAACTGAGTGGTATTTCTGTCGTATGAGACTTTATTGACGTATTTCCAGAAGACTTGTCAATGACCACCGCAATGACAAGTTGAGTTCCGCGTAGACTTAGTTCCTGGAGGCGACGCCAGTCGCAAAGTCCACCTATTGTCTAGCACCTTTAAAATCACAGAATTGTCCTGAACACTTAAGAGTTGCAAGACGAAGGTTTCATATGACCTAGTCATTTTTCGTGAGGAGCACCAGTGTTGTTTGTTAAGAAGAGGAGCATGGAGTTCATTTGAAGTTAGAGTTGGAATTACTAAGGAAGGAGAAGTTGTATGCTAAGGTTACTAGTGTGAGGCGGTGAAGAATTGGGAAGTACCTATGACACCATCCGAGATATGATTATTCTTAGGATTGGCAGGTTACTTACCTACATTTCATCGCAAACTTTTCTAAGATTGTTAAACCCCTTACTTCCCTAACTTAGAGGAATCAGAAGTATGAGTAGGGCGCAGAACGAGAAGAGGCTTTCTAGACTTTGAGGAATGATTTGTGTGACGCTTTGATTAATCGAATGTAGTGGTTGATGCGTTGAGAAGAAATGGAGAGTGAAACTAAGACGAGTAAGAGCAATGTCCATGAACTAAACCAGCACAAGTGTTAAGGACAAGAATTGGCTACTTCAAGGAGACGTACCAAGGAGAGAACCGCAGCAGAAAATGCTTGCGTTGGACCTGGGACCAACAAATGGAAAATAGGGTAGATGAGGTTATACATTTTATGATTAAAATTGTAATAGTAGTATGAGTATGAAAATTCGCTACCCATCCGTGTAAAAGAAAAATGTGGTGACTGATGCGTTAAGTAGGAAGGAACGAGTGAAACCTAGACGTGTTCGAGCGATGGCTATGACCATTCAGTATGGAGTAAGAGGAATGATATTAGCAGCCCAAAGTAAGGCGTTCAAGCAAGAGAATGTACGCGCAGAAAGGCTTCATGGGTTAGATTGACATATGGAAAAGAAGGAGGACGAGAGTTTGTACTTTATGGATCGTATATGAGTTCTGTTAGTAGGGAATGATGAGGACGGTAGTAATGGATGAGGCTCATCATCAAGGTACTTGGTACATCCGGGAGCAGATAAGACGTACTATAACCTAGGAGAACATGTATTGGTAGCCACGAGTTAGAAATATATATTTAACCTATGTTAGCAATTGTTTTGAATTTGTTTTAAGAGTGAAAGCTGGCAATGTCAAAGACTATTGGCTTGCTACAACAGCTGAGATAACTTGAGTGGGAAAAGAGATTTAAGTCACCATGAATTTATTACTAAATTTACCAAGGTAAGGTCAAAGTAGTGAGTATGATGTGATTTGGGTGATGGTCGATAGACTGACCAAGTTAGCTCATTTTCTAGCTATACAAGAAAATTTCAAGATGTGAAGTTGGCAAGGATTTATATTGATGAGATAATAGCAAGGAATGGAATTCTGGTGATGATCAACTCAGATTGAGATGGATGATTTACCTCGTGGTTTTGGCAGACGCTGCAGAAAGTGTTAGAGACACGATTGGATTTGAGTACTGCTTAGCATCCTCAAGCGGATGGACAAAGTGAACGTATGATTCAGACTTTGGGAAGATATAATGAGGGCATGTGTTATTGATTTTGGTTGTAGTTATCATTCGAGCATTTGGTGTGCTCCGTTTGAAGCTTTGTATGGAATGAAATGTAGGTCGCCTGTTCTATGGGCAGAGATTGGAGAGAGTAGTTTGATTGGACCTGAATTGGTTCAAGAAACGACTGATAAAGTGGTGTTGATAAAAGAGAAGCTCAAAGCGGCGAGAGACCGTCAAAAGAGCTATGCTGATAATAGGCGCAAACCGTTAGAGTTTGAGGTAGGAGATCGGGTTATGCTAAAAGTGTCGCCTTGGAAAGGTGTAATTCGCTTTGGGAAAAAGGGTAAGTTAGCACCGAGGTATGTAGGGCCATTTGAGATTCTTGAAAGAATCGGTCCTGTAGCTTATCGGTTGAGATTGCCTGAGGAATTGAGTGGAGTACATGACACGTTTCATGTGTCAAACCTAAAGAAGTGTTTGGCGGATGCTAGTTTGCATGTGCCATTGGACGAGATTAAGGTTGACAAAACTCTTCGTTTTGTTGAGGAACCTGTAGAGATAATGGACCGTGAAGTTAAGAGTTTAAAGCGTAGTAGGATTTTGCTTGTGAAAGTTCATTGGAATTCAAAGCGTGGTCCCGAGTTCACTTGGGAGCGCGAAGACCATATGAAGTCTAAGTATCCTCAGTTATTTGTTGATCGTGCTGTTGAATCGGCTAGTTAAATCTCGGGACGAGATTTCCTTAAGGAGGGGATAATGTGACAACCGTGATTTGAGCAGGTTAGTTTAAACCTTTAGAAATGGCTAAGAGTTCATTTTTATGTGTGTAAGTGTTGTGCTATGTGAATTTATGTGGGCTAAGTGAGTTAATTATGTGCTTGATATCATTTTGAGGTGTATGGGCATCTCATTTTGAGTGTGTTTGAGTTTGGTGTTAAGTATTCCATTCGTTCACGTGTGGTGATAATGGATATGAAAGACGTGTGCATGCATTGCTACGTCAATACTTGGTTTTAAGGATTAAGCGTTTATAGGAAGTGTGTGATATGGGAAAGGAATAATGTGGTTGAAATATGGAAGTTGGTAGTAAACTTTCCATATATAGAAAGTGAATTTGGAAATGAAAAGTTATTTTTAGAAAGTAGTTTATAAGCAAAATGGTTTACCAAATTAGCTTAGGTTTTTATAAAAACTTAAGGTATTGAAGGTAATTAATTAACTAATAAAAGATAAAAAATTTTATACATGAATAGTAAATACGAATTTTAGAAAAAAAAAGAAAAAGAAAAAAAAGAATAAAGCCCAATCCTAGTAGGACTCTAATTAAGGGAAAAACTAATTTTAGTATAATTAGGATTCTAATATGGTAATTATCTAGATCCTTTTCCCCACACTATAAATACAAACCCATATCCCTTATTTTTTTATACACCGGTCGAATTCAAGAGAAAGAAAAAAAAGATTTTATTTATTCAAGATCAAGCTAGGTGATTTGTTGTTCAAGAATCAAGGTTTAGGTATGTTTCAATTAAGCTTTTGTTAATTAGTTATCATTAAATCATGTAACAATTATTAAGATGGATAATTAGGGTTTTATAAAATCTATAAATTAATATAATTAAACTAGTTAATAATGATTAGGGATGAATTATAAGTATGATGGTGTGTTCGGTTAGGTTTAGAATGCGTTAGAAGTTGATTTAGGTTTGAGCAGAATTTAGGGCTGTGTTGTTTCGTGAATATCTAGAGGTTAGAAGCATGAATTGATGTGATTCCGGTGCCTATGATGTAGCTCAGAGAGTCTAGTTTCCAGAACATCCGGCCTCGAAAGTTTTTAAGGTCGGGAAGTCATTCAAATGTTGGTTACAAGAAAGGTTGTCAAAGCAGTAAATTCGGGTCAGATTTAGGTCAGATTACGAGGTGTAAAACCCCCACTTAAAATTGGATTAAACAATATACAGGAGTTTAGTCTATGTGTCAAAAAAATCCACAAAGTAGAGATTTGATTTGGGAATCTAAGTATAGTTTTTATGTCTAAACTTTTTATGTGTTAGTACAGGATCGAATTGAGTAGTTAAATAGTTTGATTTTATTTGGGTCATTAAGAGGGGATATAAATTAGTGGAAATCATGGAGATAGTAAACTCATAATATTGAATGCGTTGTTTTTGGTAAAATTTATAAAGGTCAGTTGGTGTGGTTTAGAAAATGGTATAGTGACACTAAAATTCTGCATTTTCGGGTATATTGTTGAACATTGAAAAAATGTGTAAACGAATTGGTAAATGTTGGGCATGGTGTCGGGGTGACCCATGAGGGTAAATAAACACCTTAGACATCCATCATATGATTGTTACATGGGAATAAGCATTTTGGCTTAGTCGCGTGTAACATGCGTTTGTTTGATTTTATAGTTTTGTGCAAGGAGTTTGGAAATTGCTTAAGCATCAGGTGAGTTTCATAGCCCCTTTTTCTTATGTTTTCTTGGGGTGAAAATGATGCTATGAGTTTTTAATGGGTTTTGTTTACTTGTTGATAATGTGTTTTAAATAAGGGATGGACTATGCGAGACTATTGTATGTTATGTGCTACTTGCTAATATGATATGGATTATTGTGCTTGAGCGTGACCGTCTCAAGGCATTGATGGATTGTTAGAAGTGAGCGTGATCATCTCATTGTTGTGGATTGTTAATAGTGAGCGTGATCGTCTCATTGTTGTGGATTGTTAATAGTGAGCGTGATCGTCTCATTGTTGTGGATTGTTAATAGTGAGCGTGATCGTCTCATTGTTGTGGATAGGGATATGTTTGTGATGTTTGAGCGTGAGCGTCTCAATGTGGGTTGATGTGATTGCATGTTAGCTTGTATGATAGTTCGTTGTATGTTCTGCTATGCTATGTTTTATTTATCACAGTGATTTCAAAGCGAGTTATTGGCGTGTCTTAAACCTATGACTCTCACCAACATTATGTTGACGTTTAAGCATCATTTTCAGGTGAGCATCATGGGGATAAGATAGAGAGAAGTGGCTAGAAAGAGACCATAGGATGTCATGGAGTTTATTGCTTTTATGTCTTGAATATTGCATTGTTTGAATTATGGATACTTGTTGCATGTCTTTCTATTGGCGAGAACTTTCGTTTCATCAATAAAGACGCCTTTTGGATTTGGATTAGTTTTATGGGTATTGTTATGACACTTTGTGTCTATACTTTGCTTATTTATTGCATGTAGAATTCTCTTTATAGACGCCATTGTGTTGTGATGATATCCATGATGTTACGCCTTGCGTTTCCGCCTTGGCGGGGTGTGACAATTAGCTACCCTTCTAGCCCTCAATACTCATCACCT
This sequence comes from Tanacetum coccineum, assembly GCA_026074375.1. Classification (NCBI taxonomy): domain Eukaryota; kingdom Viridiplantae; phylum Streptophyta; class Magnoliopsida; order Asterales; family Asteraceae; genus Tanacetum; species Tanacetum coccineum. The sequence continues at coordinate 58,243 of BQNB010010893.1, forward strand.
AGCATCCCTTAATCACCACTCTACAACCCTTGACTCTTAGCCACCAAGAAAACTTGGGCACCAAGGGTTTCAAGCCCTATATAAAGCCGAAACATGCACACCCATTCAAACACACCTCAAATCTTCATTACAAACACAAATGGAGTTCTAGCTCAGCCAAGAAAGAAGTATAAGGTCCCTAAGATCAGAATAGAAGCCAAGAAATCAAAAGAAATGAGCCCTTGAAGTCGTTTCTAGGCATACAAACCTGAAAACCCCATTTCAACCCGTTTTAGCTCAAGTAAGCTTAAAATCTTGTTCAATAAGCTCATAATCTGTATTAGAACTATCATAAGGTCTATTAGATCCTATATGAACTCTTGTTAAAGCCTTGAATCCTCAAACCCATGCGTTTTTTATTAAAACCCTAAAAACGGTGATTTTCTAGCTAACGAATCCTTTTTCTAAACTTTTGTTACGTTAGAACATCTTATTTTAGCTTATTCTAATAAGCTATAACCAGCAAATATCATTTGGAATCCTAAAATAAGCTTGCATGGCTTTTTAGACTTGATTTGTAAATTATTTCTATGCAAGGGGTATATATCGTAACTTTCTAAAATTTATAACTAGAGGGGCTGAAAATGTTATTTTTCTAAAGTTATAACTATAAGGACCTATCTTTCCAAGTTTCAAAGTTAAAGGTTTAAATTATATATACTTTTTATATAAAGGACTAAACTTGTAAAAATTTATAAACCAAGGGTATATATTGTCATTTTTTCAAACTTAAAAATATAAAGTTTAATATTTTTATATAAATTATAAAAATATATATTAATATTATAAGACTCGATTTTATTAAAACCCGACACAATTATCGTTATTAATCAACGATCGACGCTTTATAAAACAATTACGTTATATAATTAACGTAATTTATCATCAACTAACTTTTGAAGAAACTTAAAACTAGAATGCATCACATTATTAGGGAGCTTCATGTGAGAGGTTTCATTTGGGTATACGTTTTGACGAGTTTGCTGGATTTACGATTTAAAGTATCCTGGCTGACTCCTCAAAACGATACTACATGGCCTCTGGATTATGATAGCCCGAACAGTGATGCAATACTTCATAAATTAATAAATCAAAGTAATAACGCTAAAATTTTATGAAGTTATTTGACATAAACCATGACACTAAGACTCTACAATTAACCCTAAGTTGCGTGACGTAAGCTGTTACTTTCACTTATATACTTTTGCTGGATCAATATACTTTTCCCTGTAAAGGTGAGTTTCATAGCCTCGCATTAACTCTTTTTAAATGTTCAAAAACCTGCGAGGGGAAACAATGCTAAAAACATGAATAACAAGTATTTTCTAAATGTATGTTATCCTGATATATTATTGCATCTGTTTCTAATGTCCCTTTTATTGCCAAAAAGACCCCACCATCATGGACCATTAATCACTTGCGAGTGAACGCGAATATTGTGGATAGGCCTATCGGGGTTGACGAATCCCGTTTGTGTTAGCCGGATAGGTAACCAAACGCACTATATTTGAAACTCATAGGTATATGGCAATTACCTACACGGGGGCCATTATCATTATATATATCATTATTGATATATACACAAGTCAGTTTGAGTGCCATGAGCTTAGACGCAATAATACTGTTTTCTATAATAATTGTACTCATTGCAATTATTACACTTATGGGTGTATAACAACGTAACCCACTATTGAACTTGTATTCAAACTGTTTAACATAAACCTATGAATTTCACTCAACCTTTGTGTTAATCTTTTTAGCATGTTTATCTCAGGTAACTGAGCACCTTTTCGGCACGGAGTGGCACGGACTTGAAGATGGCTAAACTGTTATCATTCAAACTTTATGTTTTCATGTAGATTTTGGGACCTCTATTTGTAAAAACTCTGATGAAATAATGAATGATAACTTATCTTTTAAAAATGTCTCTTTTGAGTCGTTATTAATGATTATAACTGTTGTACTATGAAATATACCCTAGATTAGCTTCCGCTGCTATATGTCAAAAATGGGGGTGTTATAAGAGATACCGAGAATGAAGCTGTCCGCCTAATGATGTTTCCCCTATCACTCACTAGAGAAGCAAAAACATGGCTGGATGAACTCAACAAAGGAACTATCGAAATGTGGGATGAACTTCGAACTGCTTTCATCAGCCGATTCTTTCCCCTCATCTCTTTTTGACCGACTCCTCGGAGAAATCCGTGCTTTCTCTCAACATGAAAATGAATCTCTAACCGATGTTTGGCTTCGTATGAAGGAAATGCTCAGAAATTGCCATGATCATAATCTGTCCAAAGGCAATATTATCAAAATCTTTTATCATGGTCTCAACAAAATAACCCAAGAAGTTTTAAATGCCGCAGTTGGTGGTATTTTCCTCTATAAAATACCAAATTAAGCTTATCAGCTTCTCAAAGATAAAGTCTTACTCAAGCTCGACTGGGATACAAATCAAAATACCAAATCATCTCTTAACAAAATCGTTGCTTTCGCTGATGAAGGTAATAGTAATTCTGATACTGACAAAATTATGGCCCGAATGGATGCCATGACCATAAAAATGGATGCTTAGTACAAAGAACTCCAATCTCGTACAAAACAACCAATACTAGATCTTGACGATGATGACATACCCATGTCCCATGAAGAAGAAGCTAAATTCATGCAAACTTTCCGTAAGACTCATTTTTACAATGATTACCACGACCAAGATTCGAATCGCGATAATTGGCTTTTAAGCGGACAGAATGATTACAATCGAGATAACTACCGATCTAACACCGATGATAAATCCTATGATCTTCAAAAACAATTCAACGATTTCATGAAATCTCAGCAATAAACCAACGCTTTTGTCAAAGAAACATTCATGGACCTCAAAACTCAACTCGAAATAGTAGCCAAAAATCATCAAGCTTCAATTCAAAACCTCGAAACTAAGTTTGACAGACTCGCTGACAAGCAGTCTGGTCGACCTTCTAGATCTCTTCCAAGCGACACTCAACCAAACCCACAAGGTAGCAACTCTAAAGCTTACCAATCACCGCAATCTCATAATGAGCATGTGAATGTCGTGTTCACAAGAAGTGGAAAATCCTATGATCCACCAGAGAACCTGAATGATCAACAAAACAATTATGAAAACTTCGATAGCGATGATGAAAATGATGAACCTACACCACAACCAAAAATTCAACCCCCGAAACCATTCAAACACACGTCATTACCAAAAACATATAAACCAAAAAGCCCATATTCTCAACGCCTTAGAAAAGAAAAAATGGAGGCCCAATACAGAAAATTCCTCGACATGATTCAAGCTGTCCGAATCAACGTACATCTTGTCGACGTTTTAGCCGGAATGCCTAACTATGGCAAATTTCTCAAAGAACTCGTAACCAACAAGCATAAAATTGAACAAATTTATGCTGCTTTCCTAAACGATGAAAGTTCCGTAATTCTTTAAAACAAAGTTCCACTTAAACTTGGAGACCCATGAAGTTTCCTTATTCCATACAACTTTAATAAAACTTTCTCATGTAATGCTTTAGCCGACCTTGGTGCTAGCATTAACCTTATGTCATATTCCTTATATGCGAAACTATCTCTCGAAACTCTTAAACCTGTTAAAATGAGCGTAAGATTAGCTGATAAATCATTCCAATACCCTGTTGGAACAGCTGAAAATATGCTCGTTGAAGTTGGTAAATTCACCTTCCCTGCCGATTTTGTTATTCTCGAAATGGAAGAAGATAGCAAAGTTCCTCTCATCTTGGGACGACCCTTTCTTCAGATAACTTCACGAGGAAGGGTCTTCAAAAACTAATCTTCAAACAAAACACGATAATCGTAACACACCTCTCCGGCAGCGGCGCCAAAAATTGATTCCGCTCCAAAACCACACACACAAACAAGTATGTGTAATTAAGAGGCGAAGTCAATTATAGTATAGAAGTATATGTATTCCAAAAGATTTAAAAGAATCACTTTTGACCAAAGCAATTCCTAAAACCTCCCGAGTCATTTGTCCTCGGCGAAGCGTGAATAGAAAATCGGTTTAGTTCGTGATCGCGTGATTTGAATGGTTTTAAAGATTTTGATTTGGTTTCTATAACTACTAATGAAAATGCAAATAACATGTGAAAACAAGTAAATAATACAAGCATTTAAAGCATAAGCATGAAAAACGTAAACGCGACATTTAAGCATCTACATCAAATTTAAGCCCTACGAACGCAAATTAAATTTTAATAAATCCTAAATGACAAAAAATAATTTTCAGAAAAAGAATTATATTTTTTTGATTTTTATTTTATTTATTATGAATTAAAAACATATTTAATGAAATAAAATGATTAAAAATACTAAACAAATTTATAAAAATTCTAAAAAATTACAGAAAGTACTTTGGAGAATAAGGAATAAAAGAAAAATATAAAACAAGATAACTGCTGAACGGATAAGCAAGAAAATAAGCGAATAAGCTAATAAGCATAAAACTAGAAGGTGACTATATTAAATTAATAGTGCAAGTATAAAACTGAAAAAGACCCAAGGGCATATGGTTAGTGCATGTGTGTTGTGAGACTTGTGTGTGCAAAGGGGGAGGTCATGGGTTCGACCCCCATGGCTTCCTTTTTGAAAAATTATTTTATTTTTAAAACTTTTTTTGCACAAGCTTATAGAACTAATGAAAATAGGGATGGGATCATGAGAAAACCTAATTTCAGTGGAAAACCCAGAAAACCCAGAAAAACCAAACAAATGCCCTAAAAAAACCAAACAGATGCCCTAAAAAATCTTTTATATAGCCTGAAAAAATTAGGGCATCTGTTTGGTTTTTGAGTTTTTTACAGAAATTATATCAAGGCCATATTTACCTGAAAAACCAATTTTTTGTCTGAAAAAATTAGGGCATCTGTTTGGTTTTTTTAGGGCATCTGTTTGGTTTTCTGGGTTTTCTAGCAAAATATGATTTTCCCTAGAACCCATCCCAATGAAAATAAGCAAATTTTATAACTATGACTTTTTTTGGAACTTAATTATAAGCACATAATAAGCACAAAAGGGAAGACAATTTCACTAGCTTATCCCTTAGTAGAAACTGTTTTATCATCTAGACTTAATAAGCTACAAGGAACCTTATTAAGCTAAAATAGACCCTAACCCTAGACCTAATAAGCTAAAGTCACAAAGATTTAACTAAAAGAAATAAGCTTAAAAGCTTTAATAGCTAAAAGCTTATTGGACTTGACATGGCGGTTTTCAAATGAAAATGCTCAACTTTGAGCTTATTTTTAAGACCTCTTAAGCTAATAAAATAGGTAAACAACTAAAAACTGATGGACATTGATTTCCAAATAACACATAAAAACAACTTTTAGGAAATTTTACTAAGAAATAAGCTAGAAAATTGACTTGAAAAAGTGACAGGAGAATCAGCTCATGCTGAGTTTTTTTTGTTATATTTTTTTGTAACTTGAAAAATTGCAAAGTTTAGCCTTAATTTTAAGCTAGCTAATAAAGTTTAAAGCTAAAAATAAGCTAAATCAAATTAAGCTTATTGCCTAATAAGCTCAAACTATTAATTTCAATCCTTCAAACTAGCTTTTACTAAACTAAATAAGCTGCTGAAAAGGGACTTTTAAAGACTTTAAAAGAGCTTAAAGACTTGGACAGTTTCTACCAAAACTCAATTGACAAATTCCTACTTAACCAAATTATTACCATTACTTTTATAACCAAAAGACAAGCATAAAATTACACTAACAAACCCTTACTCAGATTTAAGTCAAATAAGCTAGATTAAAGATCCAAATTTCCATAGACTTAAACCATGGTTACAACAAACCTAAGTTTTGAAATTTAACTTTTTAAAAACTTAAAATTACAGACTATAAGACTTATTAAGAGTTAGCTACAACTGTCTTAGAAGCCAAAAGTAACTTCTATCCTATTTTGACCCATTTTGAGCCTTATGCCAAACACCCCTTTAAACTTGCAATTTTCATTTTTACACTATTAAAAGATGAAATAAGCTCAAAAAAATTTAGTAATAGACAAATGAAAACCACATAATCAAAATCCAGCAGAAATTAAGCACAAATAAGCACAATAATCAGCTGAACAGAATTAAGCTAGTAAAAAGGCTTTTAAGGCAGTTTCAATGTAAAGCTAAGGCAAATGAACTACTTAAACTCAATAAGCTACTTAAAGATTAAATAAGCATAATAGAACCGAAATTAAGAATAAATAAGCAGAAATAAGAACTTACAAACTAAGATAAGCAGAAAATAAGCTAAGCAGTTTTAAGCTAAAGTTAAAAGAAATTGTACCTTAATCCCACCTAAACAGGGATGTAATTTGCTCTTAAGAGCTTAGAATTGAGCTCCAGATTATCTATAATAAGTTGGTAAGGTCATGGAAGCCCTTCCAAATCTGGCTTCCCTTCCAATTAATGATGAGGTATATTTGGGGGAGGAAATGAGTAATCTACTAAGCTCAGTTAAGCTTTTAAGGGCTTAACTGAGTGATAACAAGCTTAAGTAGTATATAAGAGCTTATGGGAGCTTATTGAGAGCTTATGATCATATTTAGCAAAATGGAATTGAAGTAAAACTTGGATTAAAACACAAAAATAAATGAAACTAAGCTTTTATTTAAAATTAAAGTGAATACAATGCTTTAAAAGTAAATTACAAGAAATTAAACATAATAAGCTGAAAATAAGCTACCTAAAGCTACACTAAGCTATTCCTACTCCTAGATGATTACAAATGAAGAATTCTAGGCTATTTATAGATTTTAGAAGAAGGGGAGCATCTGCTCTTGTGTTTGTTGTATGAGGAGAGAGTTAAGATGCCCTCCTCCTAAATCCTCAGCCCTTGATCTCTTTCTTGGCCTCCAATCCTCTTATCTAAGCCCTTGGATCAAAAACCCCTTGATTGGATGTCACACGGATTGCCAGCGTGGCTCTGATATGGCAGACGTGTCAGGCCTTCTAGAAGGAATATGAGGTATGGGGTGAAAAGGGTGAGAAGGGATTTTACCCTGCGTGTGTGTGTGAAAATGGGAGGGAAAGAGATGTGAAAACGATGCACAGTAAATCCCTTTTTGACTCGTTTTGACTTTTTGTTATAGAATTTGGATTTGGACCGGGTATGGGCTTTGACTAAGGGAATTAGGCCAGGAAAGGGATTAAGGGCTTGGTATGAAATGGATTAATATAAGGCTTAAGTTTTTAGGTTTATAAGCTAATGGACTGACCCGACCCATTAAGTGGGCCCGGGTTGGTCCATAAAAGATGGGCACGCCTTCGGCTTCAGTTTCTTGTACCCTTTCCATTTTCGTGCTTGGTTATGTCTGTTTTGCCTTGTTTTTGTCCTTTGGTGTAATATCCGTTACCTGCAAGACACAATTTACAATACAAACGAATACAATGCATTTTTCTGTATTTATTGGTCATTATTGGTCTTTTTAGCTCGTTTTATTAGGTAAAAGGTATGTGTATTTAAGCACATACCAAAATCCCCCATACTAAAAGTATCCTCAGTTATTTGTTGATCGTGCTGTTGAATCGGCTAGTTAAATCTCGGGACGAGATTTCCTTAAGGAGGGGATAATGTGACAACCGTGATTTGAGCAGGTTAGTTTAAACCTTTATAAATGGCTAAGAGTTCATTTTTATGTGTGTAAGTGTTGTGCTATGTGAATTTATGTAGGCTAAGTGAGTTAATTATGTGCTTGATATCATTTTGAGGTGTATGGGCATCTCATTTTGAGTGTGTTTGAGTTTGGTGTTAAGTATTCCATTCGTTCACGTGTGGTGATAATGGATATGAAAGAGATTTGTGTGGCATTGATTTGCTACGTCAATATTTGGTTTTAAGGATTAAGCGTTTTATATAAAGTGTGTGATATGGGAAAGGAATAATGTGGTTGAAATATGGAAGTTGGTAGTAAACTTTCCATATATAGAAAGTGAATTTATATTGAAAGTATGGTTTATTAGAAAAGTAGTTTTATAAGCAAACATGGTTTTACAAAATTAGCTTAGGTTATTTATAACAATGCAGTATTAAAAGGTAATTAGTAATAATAAAAATAATTTTTTTTTATACATGAATAGTAAATACGAATTTTAGAAAAAAAAAGAATAAAGCCTAATCCTAGTAGGACTCTAATTAAGGGAAAAACTAATTTTAGTATAATTAGGATTCTACTATGGTAATTATCTAGATAATTTTCCCCACACTATAAATACAAACCCATATCCCTTATTTTTTTTATACACCAGTCGAATTCAAGAGAAAGAAAAAAAAAGATTTTATTTATTCAAGATCAAGCTAGGTGATTTGTTGTTTAAGAATCAAGGTTTAGGTATGTTTCAATTAAGCTTTTGTTAATTAGTTATCATTAAATCATGTAACAATTATTAAGATGGATAATTAGGGTTTTATAAAATCTATAAATTAATATAATTAAACTAGTTAATAATGATTAGGGATGAATTATAAGTATGATGGTATGTTCGGTTAGGTTTAGAATGCGTTAGAAGTTGATTTAGGTTTGAGTAGAATTTAGGGCTGTGTTGTTTCGTGAATATCTAGAGGTTATAAGCATGAATTGATGTGATTCCAGTGCCTATGATGTAGCTCAGAAAGTCTAGTTTCCAGAACATCCAGCCTCGAAAGTTTTTAAGGTCGGGAAGTCATTCAAATATTGGTTACAAGAAAGGTTGTCAAAGGAGTAAATTCGGGTCAGATTACGAGGTATAAAACCCTCCACTTAAAATTTGAATAAGGTTTAGCCAATATACAGGAGTTTAGTTCTATGTGTCTATTAAAAATCCCCTAAAGGAGAGCTTCTGATTTGGAGTCTAAGTACGGTTTTTATGTCCAAACTTTTTAGTGCTAGTACAGATCCGAAACTGAGTAGTTAAAAGTTTGATTTTAGTTGGGGCACTTAAGAGGGGATATAAATTAGTGGAAAAATCATGGAGATAGTAAACTCATAATATTGAATGCGTGATTTTTGGTAAAATTTATAAAGGTCAGTTGGTGTGGTTTAGAAAATTGTAAAGTGACATTAAAATTCTGTATTTTCGGGTAAATTGTTGAATGTTGAAAAAGTGTGTAAATGAATTGGTAAATGTTGGGCATGGTGTCGGGGTGACCCATGAGGGTAAATAAACACTTTAGACATCCATCATATGATTGTTACATGTGCTTAAGTTTTTGGCTTAGTAGCGTGTAACACGTGTTATTTTGTTGTTTAGCTGTGTGTGAGGATTTTGGGAATTGCTTTAGCATCAGGTGAGTTTCATAGCCCCTTTTTCTTATGTTTTTCTTGGGGTGAAAATGATGATATGAGTTTAAATATTTTAGTTACTGTGATAATGTGTTTTAAATGAGGCATGGGCTATACGAGACTATTGTATGTTATGTGCTACTTGCTAATATGATATGGATTATTGTGCTTGAGCGTGACCGTCTCAAGGCATCGATGGATTGTTAGAAGTGAGCGTGAGCGTCTCATTTCTATGGATTGTTAATAGTGAGCGTGATCGTCTCATTTTTGTAAATCATGATATGTTTATGATGATTGAGCGTGAACATCTCAATGTGGGTTGATGTGATTGCATGTTAGCTTGTATGATAGTTCGTTGTATGTTTTGCTATGCTATGTTTTCTTTATCACAGTAATTTCAAAGCGAGTTATTGGCGTCTCTTAAACCTATGACTCTCACCAATATTATGTTGACGTTTAAGCGTCATTTTCAGGTGAGCATCATGGGGATAAGGTAGGGGAAGTGGCTAGAAAGAGACCATAGGACACCATGGAGTTTATTGCGTTTATGTATTGATTATTGCATTGTTTGTATTATGGATACTTGTTGCATGTCTATCTATTGGCGAGAACTTTCGTTTCATCAATAAAGACACATTTCGGATTTGGTTAGTTTTATGGGTATTGTTATGACACTTTGTGTCTTTACTTTGCTTATTTATTGCATGTAGAATTCTCTATATAGATGCCATTATGTTGTGATGATATCCTTTCTCGTTATGCCTCGTGTTTCCGCCTTGGTGGGGTGTGACAGGCGTCGCTTTATAATTGTGATTCCGTCTCTACGCTCTGTATGAATAATTCTTCATGATTTTGGTGTAGGTCCGTAATTTTGTCCGTTTCTTCTCCAAATGAGCCCAAGTCACGTGTATTTCCTCCAAATGTTAAAAACCTGAAAACAAATGATTAAGCACATAATCTGGGCATATTTGCATGATTTAAGGGGTTAAATGACCCCTAAAAAGTGTATAAAATGACACCTCATCAATAAAAATCTATAGTTAATACTATCGTATGCCTTCTGAAAATCAACTTTGAATATTAACCCCTTTTGTTTCTTTTTCTTCAAAAACTCCAATGTTTCATTCGCTATAAGCACTCCATCCAGAATAAATCTCCCTTTTTATAAATGCGTTTTGTTCTTTACCTACCACAACACCTACCACTTTTTTAATCCTCTCCGCCAACATTTTTGCTATGATTTTATAATAACTCCCGATGAGGCTAATGGGTCGGTTGTCCCCGAGACCGATAGGATTGGGAACCTTGGGAATAATAGTAACAAAAGATGCGTTACATCCTTTGGAAATCTCCATTTTTTCCAAAACCAGCGAATCGCCCTATACAGGTCCTCTTTAATAATCATCTAGAATTTCCTAATAAATTTGAAATTAAAACCATCAGGACCCGGAGCCTTATCACCCCCATATCCTTGAATTGCATCCCACACCTCCGCTTCACTAAAGATTTTTTCCAGCCAGTTAGCCTCCTCCATCGAAAATTTCTCAATCCTATCACAATAACAAACCGACCTAATCACTCCATTTTTAGAGAATAAAGCTTTGTAATGCCTTGCTATCTCCGCTTTGATAACCACAGGATCCTCACACCACACCCCGTTTACCATGAGACCTCTTAAATTACATTTATTATTTCTTCTTTTGACGTACGAGTGGAAGAACTTTGAGTTTTCATCCCCCTCCACGTCCCATTTGATTCTAGCCTTTTGTCTCATCATATTGCTACACTCTCTTTCCTTATCCTCCTAACGTTTTCTAGCCTCTAACCACACCTCTCTTTCCATATTGTTTAATGTTCTTTTTTTCCACTTCTAATTCCCATCTCATTGAGTCTTTCTTGAATTTTTCGATTTTCTCCCTATTCCTACCAAACCTCTCCTTACTCCATGTTCTAAGGCCGGCCTTGAAGTTTTTCAGCCTATCTCAAAATCTATAATCCGGCCGAATACTCCTTACATCTTTGTTCCAAGCTTCTTCAACAACATGTAAACAATCAGCTTCTTCCGTCCAGATGTTGAAAACACGAAACGGTTTTGGCCTAAAATCTAACTCCATGTCTTTTAATACGATCGGACAATGATCCGAAATCTTTCTGTCCAACGCGACCACCGAAAGGTTACCCCATAAGAAACTAAACTCATCATTCATTAGAAATCTATCCACCTTGCTAAATTTCAAACCGTCGTCACTAATTTTAGTAAATCTTCTACCCCTATTAGGATTTTGACAAGTCGCGTATCAATGATAAAGTCATTGAAATCCTTTGCCTCCCTATCATTTACTTGCGAGTTAACTCTTTCTTCATTACACCTAACAATGTTTAAATCTCTAAAAATGCACCACACTCCATGCCATCTATACATCATCCCCGCAAGCCTATCCCAAAGGTTCGCCTTTTGTCTACTTACATGCGGGCCATATATACATACTAAGAACACCTCAGCTAACTTACCTTTCTACGAGCCTTTCACTATAATAAATCTCTCCTCTCTGATCGCCTCATTACAAGAGAACACCCTTGTATCCCAAATGAGTAAAATCCCCCTTGAGTTCCCATTTGCTGGTAATTGAGCAAAACCATAACCTTTTCCTCCCCACAGATCTTCAATCCAAACCTCATCTAGTACCCCACATTTAGTTTCTTGTAATCATATCACATTTGGTTTTTCTTTCCTAACGATGCTTCTTATCCAATCTCTTTTCCCACTCTCCCTCGTGCCCCTTACATTTATAGATATTATCTTCATAAAATTAAAATAAACGAAAACACATACCGTACAAACCTATTGGTTCTTCCCAATCGTAGTCCCCTCATCCATAGACACCACATCCACCGGCTTCTCCATTTTTGATCATTCCTCAACCCATACCCATAAGACACCGATCAATTCTCCAACTTCCTTAACATGCTCCATACTAATATTGCACTTAGCACTATTTGGCTCATCCAGTGTGTTGTTCCCAAAATGAAAAATCCCGTTGCTTTCACTACTCACCCCATAAAGCTCCTTGCACGCATCCGCTATAGCTTTTTTATTTTTCCCTAAGCCCTTCAATCCGGTCTCTCTGGTGGAAATTCTTCTTCCCGCCTTCTTATTGTTTATTTTATTCCCATTTGACTTACCTTGGTTAAAGAATTTCTTGACCTCAGCTTCATCGAACATCACATCTTGGTTAGCTTTCCTCTTCCTTTTTGATATATGACCTCTATTCCCAACCGAACTCACTAGTGATACATCCCTTTTATCCCTTCTGGATGTCCCCTAGTCATGCTGATCTTGACTTCCTAGCATTTCATTTATTGATAGACCTTCCTTATAACTATTTTTTTCTCTAACAGATCTTTACTCCTCACTAATACTTGACTTTATACGATTCTTTACTCTATCTAAATCACTACATTTATTGTCTCCATCTAAATGACTACACTTATTGTTATGGTCTTTGATGACATCAAATAACATCTATTTTATAGCATCATTTATCCCATGTTATTAACCCATTTTATATAGTTATTGCAAAGAATTGCTACTTAATCGTTTATATTTGAGAATTGTAGTAATTATGGAGTAATTGGTGAAAGTTAGCAAAAGGCGCGCATTCTGGAGCTTAAATGAAGATATTTTGAAGATTACTATTCTGAAGACCAATACGCTGTATCCATCAAGGAAGATACGGCGTATCTGTGCATGCACTCACCAAAGACCACAAAAGAATAAAGCTCAATACGCCGTATCCAGAAGACCAATACGCCGTATTAGAAATATGGAATGAATATAATATTCCAGAAGATATCAAGCGTGGTCCCTACTCTAAGAAATCCCCAATACGCCATATCCAATCCTTGGATACGCCGTATCGAACCGACTTCCAGACCTTATAAATTGAAAACTCAAAAACGAGTTTTAAGGGTGCTAAATCATATTCTCGATACCTAAACCATAACAGTCAATTTTTAGAAGAGAAAAAAGCAGAATGGGTGGAGCAACGTTATCAATTCCATAGGAGACAAGGTGTAATTCCATATACTTTAGTAATCGTTTAGTTTTTGGTATCATTCATTAACTCGGTTAGTTTACATTGGCTAAATAATTGCTCTTGTATTTATTATGACGTTTAAGGGCTAATACCTTTGGGTATTAGCCATTATTATAAATATCTAAATGTTTGGTATTTGTTTATCTCGATTTCCTGATTTATCGTTGAATGCTTGTTAATGATTATCAATTCATACTTGTTTACGCGCTTTTGTATACGACCTATCATTCAACTGGATCTAGTGATACGGACCAAGTAGATTTAGAGTATGGGATAGCTCTCCATATAGTAATTTATACATCTAGAATCATAGGATCACAAATATTGTCCTTCTAAATTTGTGTCTAGGATACGCTTCGGGCTTAACTAGTTAATTTGATATTGCCAATGGTTTATTGATCGTGTTGACTATCAAGTGACCTAGATAATTCAACAAGTAACGTTTTGATTCTATTGGATAGTTGGACAAGTGGACTACTAGTGTATAAATTACCATTAAGCGGTAAGTGGGTAAAGTCTCTATGAGCTAGGGTTTAACAAGATCACCATTGATTTAATCCCTAAGATATATTATAATCAGCAAATAAGGATGCTTTATGCGGATGCTTTAACTGTGACATAATTAATGTGTCTAGGTCTTAGGATGATGTAACGCCTAAGTCTTAAGAATGATATGCCACCTCGAGAGAAGAAATCATTGCACTTAATAAACAAACCAACTTTCTAATCAGATTAATAATGGTTAATACAGTTTTCTTATATTTGGCTTGACCGCTCTTTTATCTTTTGTTTATTAGCTCGCGTGGGTTAAAGTGCCTTGAATTGATTGTAGTCACCAACCAAACCGTGCCAGTCTCTCAGGTTGAAAACCCCCTTTTCCAGTTAGAATTAGGATTAAGGCTGACATAGGTTTAGAATAGAATAGAATTAACATAGATTAGATAACCAAGATATTAATTAAATTGATAGATTTAACCTTGCTTCAAGTGTTCGACACCCTACTTACCACGAAACTACTACCGATCGGGTACACTGCCCGTTAAAGTGTTGTTTTTGGTTTAGTCGGCAAAATATAAATTTAAAACTTGAATCAATAAAATATACACCACACAACGACACATCAAGTTTTTGGCGCCGTTGCCGGGGAGTGAAAATTAATCTTGATTTTTATTTGATATTTTGGTTTTTAACATTAGATTAGATCTAACCCTTAGGATTAGTGTAATTTAGATTAGTGTATATTCTTGTGTATTCTGTAAATTTTGTTTATTTGTTTTTAATTATTTGCTTGTATATATGTGTGTTTAATTATTTGCGTGTTTAATTGTTTTTCTTAATACACTGTTCTGGTCGATAGCTAAATACGGCGTATCTACTTCCATCGGATACGGCGTATCCAACTCTCTGTCCAATACAGCGTATTCATTCAACTGATTAATACGACGTATCCACTTCCATTGGATACGGCGTATCGATTATCTAGAACAGAAACTGAAATCTTGGTTTTCCTATTTGATTTTCGTGCAAATTATTTTTTTTCTTCGGAGCAAATCCTACTGATTTTTTATCCCTTGTTTCAGGTAGTGCATGACAAGGAGTTCTACAAATGAACTATATACACCTTACAAAGAACCTGAACGAGAATTTCGATCATTAAGGAGACACTTCAAGACTCTAAGTCTTGACGAATAGAGATCGCCTAATTTCAATCTACTTTCTGACCAAGAATACATGGAGCAATACATGAGCAAGACCCGAACTGACTATGGATCAAGAGTCGTTAGGCCTAAAATTGATAACAAAGATCAATTTGAACTAAAAGGCTAATTTTTTAAGGAGCTTCGAGAAAACATGTTTAGCGGTTCGGATAATGAGTATGCAAATGAACACATTGAGAAAGTTCTTGAAATCATTGACTTATTCCATGTTCCTAACATCACTGTGGATCAACTAATGCTCTGAGTCTTCCCTATATCCTTAACTGGAGGCACTGTCGTTGGCCTAAAGAACAATTCCAATGGTTCAATCAAAACTTGGGAAGATCTTAAAACTAAGTTTTTGAACAAATATTGCCCACCTGGTCGAACTGCAAAGAAATTGGAGGAAATCATACAACTATTAGGCAAGAACTTGACGAAACCATTTTATCAGCTTTGGGTAAGCGCTTTTAAAGATCTTGGATGAAGTGTCCCTCAACACTATTTGTACTAAGATGTAGGAGGTAATTTTGTTTCTACAATGTGGTTGGATTGTTCTCATACATGACTGATTCTTGACTCAAAGAAGGGGTGTCGTTCCAACTAAGCGGCTGAGTTGCTAAAACGGAACATCCATAGAAATGGCAGAAGAATACTCTAAAATATTGGCTTAATGGAACATTAAAGTGCAAGAAAAGAAAGTAGAGATTAAGAAGAAAGTGTATAAGCAACAAACAGAATAAGATAGATAGAAAGAAAGATAATAAAGGAAGATAGCAAGAATGATAGTAGAAAAGAATTAAGTGACAAAAAAGATAAGAGAATAACTTATAAAGAAGTAAAGAGATAGAAGTATGACAGTGATCAGAGAGAAGAGACAGATTTATGGATATAGATAAGATAAGAAGAGTGAAGTGAGATAGATTGAGACGATTTTATGATAGATTAAAGATTAGAAAGGAAGATTGTAGTAAAGAAAGAAGAAGTTAGAAGAAGTTTAGATAGAGTAGCTAGACGTATTGTAAGAATAGGATTGTCAGAAGAGAATAGAAAGAGACATGAATAAGAGGAATTAGAAGATAAGAGAAAGATATAAAAAGAAGAAAGAAAAGTCAGAAAGAGACAGACAAGAAAGAAGAGAGAAAGAAGAAGAAAGCGATAAAGAAGATTGATAGAAGGGAGATCTAGAATAACGAAAGAAGAAAGATGAAATGTGTCAAGAACGCAGTAAAGAAAAAAAAGACAGAATAGATAGTTGAGAGTAAGGTAGATGCAGAAGAAGAAAGAAAGAGAAGATAGAGAACACAGAAGATTCATGAATGATGATGAGAAGAAGTAGAAGAAGTAAGGAAGAATAAATACGAACAGAAAGAAAGACATAAGAAGAAAAGAGAGGAAGACAGAAAGAAGAAAGGAGACAAGAAAGAAAGAACAAAGAAGTTAAGAAGAAAGAGAGAATAGAAGAAGAAGTAAGAAGTAGAAAAGAAAGAGAAGTAAGAAGTGATTAAAAGAAAAAGAGAAATGAAAGATAGACCAAGATTAGAAGTTGAGCTGGATACAGAAAGGAGAAGAAGAATATGAAGAGGAGACAAGAAGAAGAGAAAGAAGAAAGTTTCAGGAGATAAGATATTAAGAAGAACAGATGAAGAAGAAAAGATTGAGAATTAGAATTCAAGTAGAAAAAAGAGAGAGTTAAGAGAAGTAGATCTAGAATATTCAGAATGAAGAAAGATTGAGAAAGAAAGAAGTGCGAAGATAAAGATGTAAAGAGGTATATCTGAGTGTCATGAGCTAAGAGATATGTAGAAATGGATGTTTAATAGTATTAGTTGTAGATGATGTTGAACTTGTAGAAGAAGAGTTAGATGTAGGAAGTTAGTTGTAGATAGTATGTAGTATTGAATGTTGAAGGGACAAGATGATCGTTGAAGTAGGAAAGTATATAAGTTTTAGAAGAAAAAGAAAAGAAGTGATTAAGAAATGAAGTAATTAGTTATGAATGAGAAGAAAGAAGAAAAGACGAATGATAAGTAATTAGAAATAGAAGTAGATTGTAGTAGATGAAGAGATAGAGAGAGAGTAGATAGAAGAAAGGAATTAAGAGAAGAAAGAAGAAGTAGAAAGAACAGAAGAAGAAAGACTAGAAAGAAGAGATAGGAAGAAAAAGGAGATTAAACACATTACCCCCACCTACAGAAAGACATCAAACCCCCACCCCCCCCCCCCAAAGACACCCACCCCTACCCTCCTCGCTCCCCAACCCCCTCCTTGCATCCTCCCCTCCCTCGACCCCCAGAACAAGAAAAGATACCTCAGAATTCAAAGAGATAGTAGATCAGTTCCAGCTATACCCCCCAGAACCCCTCCACGCCCCCCATGAGAGAAAAAGAAAGAGACTAAGGAAAAAGAAGGATAAAGAAGTATGAAGTCAAGAAAGAGAGTACAGAAGTTAGTAAGACAGATAGAAGAAAAACAAGAAAGAAAGAAGAGAAGTAGAAAAAGACAAAGAAGAAAAAGGAAAAGACAGAAGTTTGAGAAAGAAAGAACAGAAATAGAGAAGTTGATAGAGACAAAGAGATAGAAAGAGAAGGACAAGAGAAAAAGATAAAAAGAAAGAAAGAATAGAAATAGAGGATAAAGAGACAAAGTGAAAGAATAAGAAGATCAGTAGAAAGAATAGAAATGACAGAAAAGAATAGAAGAAGAGACTAGAAAAGAAGATTAGAGAAAAAAGAAGAAGAAGTGAATACAGGAAGAAGTCAAAGAAGAAGAGAAGGAAGAATAGAGAAGTTAAGATAAGAAGAAGAAAGGAAGAACGAAGAAAGATAGAGGGAAAAATAGAGAAAGAGAAAGAAAGAGAAGATAAGAAGAGAATTAGAAGTAGAATAAGACAAGAAGATAGAAGGTAAGATTAAAGAAAAGACATAGAAGTAAGAAGAATAAAGAAGAAGATTAGAAGATAGAGAAAGAGAAGGAGAGAAGAAGGAAACAAGAAGTAGAAAAGATAGTAAGAAGTTTAGAAAAAGCAGGATAAGATATAGATAGAAAATGACAGAAAGAATTAGAAATAGAAGTAAAAAGAATACAAGAAATAGAAAAGAAAAGATAGTTATAAGAAAAGAATAAGAAGAAGTAGGAAGAAGGAAAAGATAGTGAAAAAGAGAAAGAAGGAAGAGAAAGAAAAGAAAGAAAAGAAAAGAATTAGGAAAAGAAAAGAGAAGACGAGAAGAAGAAATAGAAGAAAGACTAAAGAAAGTAATGAAGAAAAGAGCTAGAAAGAAAAGACAGAATAATAGATAGAAAGAGATTAAAAGAATAGGAAGAGAAAAGAGAAGTTAGAGAAGAAGAAAGAAACGAAGTAAGAATAAAGTTGATAGAAGAAAGGAACTGAACAGACAATAAGAAGAGAGATAAGAAAAGAAGCCCGTAAAGACTCTAAAAAGAAGAATCAAGAAAGATAGAGAAGGATGATTAGATGTTAGAAAGGAAAAAGAAAGAAAGAAGAATTATGAGGAAAGAGAAAGAAGAGATAGAATGAATAAGAATAGAAGATGAAAGAAAAGAAGAATCTGAAGTCCAACTCTCTGTCCAATACAGCGTATTCATTCAACTGATTAATACGACGTATCCACTTCCATTGGATACGGCGTATCGATTATCTAGAACAAAAACTGAAATCTTGGTTTTCCTATTTGATTTTCGTGCAAATTATTTTTTTTCTTCGGAGCAAATCTTACTGATTGTGTATCCCTTGTTTCAGGTAGTGCATGACAAGGAGTTGTATAAATGAACTATTTACACCTTATAAAGAACATGAACAAGAATTTCGATCATTAAGGAGACACTTCAAGACTCTAAGTCTTGACGAATAGAGATCGCCTAATTTCAATCTACTTTCTGACCAAGAATACATGGAGCAATACATGAGCAAGACCCGAACTGACTATGGATCAAGAGTCGTTAGGCCTAAAATTGATAACAAAGATCAATTTGAACTAAAAGGCCAATTTTTTAAGGAGCTTCGAGAAAACATGTTTAGCGGTTCGGATAATGAGTATGCAAATGAACACATTGAGAAAGTTCTTGAAATCATTGACTTATTCCATGTTCCTAACATCACTGTGGATCAACTAATGCTCTGAGTCTTCCCTATATCCTTAACTGGAGCCGCAAGTCGTTGGCTAAAAAACAAACCAACTGGTTCAATCAAAACTTGGGAAGATCTTAAAACTACATTTTTGAACAAATATTGCCCACCTGGTTGAACTGCAAAGAAAATGGAGGAAATCAACAACTTTTAGCAAGAATTAGACGAAACCCTTTATCAAGCTTGGGAGCGCTTTAAAGAACTCTTGATGAAGTGTCCTCAACACTATTTGACTAAGATGCAGGAGGTAATTTTGTTCTACAATGGGTTGGATGTTCCAACACGACAGATTCTTGACTCAAGAGGTGCCGTTCCAACTAAGACAGCTGCAGATGCTAAAACGGCAATCCAAGAAATGGCAGAATACTCTAAAAAATGGCATAATGGAACATCTAAAGGAAGAAGTACTGAGACTTTTGACGGACTGACTGCTATACAAGCGCAACTGAACAATCTAGGAAGAGAGATCAAGAAGGTAAATTAAAAAGTTTATGTTGCTTAAGTAGGATGTGAACAATGCAAAGGACCCCATTACACCAAAGATTTCCCACTAAAAAAAGAAGAAGAGAAAACCCTAGAAGAGGCTTACTACACGCAATTTGGTGGACCTTTTCAAGGAGGGGGATATAGAGCAACAACTCTAAGATTTTATCAAAGGAACAACACAAATCCTTCGTACCAAGAACGAAGGCAATCGATGGAAGATACCTTGAGCAAATTTATAGGAGAATCAGCAAAAAGACACGATGAAAACTCTAACTTGATCAAAGAAATCCGAGCTTCAATGGATGCTGCCATAAAGAACCAAGGAGCATCAATTAAAACATTAGAAATACAAATCGGGCAAATAAGCAAGGTACTATAGGAAAGAGGATTTGGAAGCCTACCTAGCTCAACTGAAACAAACCCGAGAGATCAAGTCAAGTCAATCTCCACTACTATTGAAGTTGATTCACATTCGATACGCCGTACTAGATCTCCCCAATACGCCGTATCCACTAGACAGAACAGTACACTATTGTATAAGTCAAGACAAATGACGATTCCTTTTCCATCTCGTTTGGATTATCATTTATGTGAAGAAGAAGAAGGGAACTATGGACCAAAATTTACAGAAGCTTATGGAGCTTCACATATCAATAACACCATACCCTGAAAGGGGAAAGACCTAGGAAGTTTCACTTTACCTTGCTATATTAATAATGTTTGCTTTGACAATGCCCTTATTGACATAGGATCTAGTGTTAGTGTAATGCCTCTATTAACCTACCATAACTTAGGATTAGGCGAATTAGCTCACACTAGGTTGACAATGGAATTAGCAAATAGGACTGTGAAATATCCAAAAGGAATAGCTGAAAATGTACTAGTAGGAATTGGTAAATTTACTTTTCCAGTAGACTTTATAATTCTTGATATGCCCGAGGATATCAAAGTGCCCTTGATCCTCGAAAGACCATTTTTGTCTACCGCCCGTGCTAAGATTGATGTTTATAAAAGAAAGATTACTTTAAGGGTCGAGGAAGAAAGGATTGTTTTCTCAAGTGTTAAACCTGCTAGTAGTTTAATTAAGAGGGTCTACATGCTAAGTTTGAGAGAAAGAATAGAACTTGATTTAGAAGCTAGGCTTATGGGAGAGACTTTGGTGTTAAATAGATCATTAGACCCTTTCTTGGAAGATTACATTGAATTAAATGATCTAAATGAAGCATTTGAGCTTAGGAGAAATCAAGGAGATGATTTGATGCCCACCATTAAGGAAGGTGAGGTAATTTAGGAATTTAGAACTAGGGATGATGAACTTGATACTGAAATTGATGATTACCCTAGTGATTGTGACTCTGATAAGAAGATGCATATAGATTGTGCTCATAACTTAAAGTTCTCATGCATGATAGGATTTGAATTTACATACGTCAACTTCTACCCGTTATTGTATGTCAATGTGATGTCGAAAAAGTTTCATAATTCAATAATGAAAAATAAGATGGTGTACAAAGGGGATAATGTTGTAGGAGCCTTAATGAAAGTGCCTATTTTTGTTGGAACCTTTTCCGTTGTGACTGACTTTGCAGTCTTGGAAGATATGGATGCTTATCGTGATGAAGGAACGGGCGATGTTATTGTTGGCGAACCATTCTTAAGAGAAGTTGGAATTAAAGCAAGACGGTTTGATGGAATGATAACCATTTACAATGGTGATGATGATGCAACTTACCAAATTGTGCGATCACACCCGTGGTTTAAACGCCACACTAATGAGCAATGCAACAAAATCCCACCATTACTGAAGGTAAGTGAAAAAGATGAGAAGAATGGAATCTCGTATGCATACCAAAAGCTTAAGGGGTTCTACAAAGGAGTATTGAACTTAGGACCCGATTACATTCAAAATGCGAATGTGGAAGAATGGATCATACGTGGGCACATTAGCGTGCATGAGATGGAATGAAATTGAGAAGCTGAAGACAAGTCTAACTTAAAGACTTCGCTGTAAACAAAAGTGCTTCCCGTGAGACAACCCGGATTGTTATTTAATTTTATCGAGTCTGTCTTCCCAGACATCAATACGACATATCCGCTCCACACTATATGGTGTATTGATTGTCTGGACGTTATCAATCTTTATTTTTATTGCACTTTAAAAACATTATTGTTATATCTCGAATACGGCGTATTCACTAACCTGATACGCCGTATCCACGAAAACTACTCCACCACGCATCCACCCTCACCACCTTAATCCCGCCACCACCACCTTTACCCCGTCACCATCTTCATCTCTGCCACCACCACTTCGTCACCACCACGACGCCACCCTCGCCATTTCCATCAGCCCAAGAAGGGTGCGTTTTGGTGTAACAGAAGCATCACTTAGGGTGCGCTTGTTTGGATAAAAACGCTCGCTAGGGGTGTTTGTTTCGGTGGTTTAGCAGCAGCCGCTGCCACCGCCACCCTCTGCGGCTCAGCCACCGTACCACCACCTTTTCACCCCTCTTTCAATTTGGATGGTTGCAAACTTTGTAAAAACTAATAAATATCTTGTGTGGTTGTGTTTATTTTAACTCATTTCATTTTTATTGATTAAATTGATTTTGTTTCTTTTAATTCGAATAGAAAACACGCCCGTAGGGAGGTGTTTGTTTGCTGCATTTACTGCCCAAATGGGCGTTTGTTTCTGCGTTTTATGGCTCAAATGGGTTTAACACCTAATACGGGTGCGTTTGGCTGCGTAAAACAGCCACAAGGCTGTGTTTGTTTATGTGGTTTAACCACAGCAGGTGCGTTTGGCAGTGGGCACAACAGCCCGTAAAGAGGTGTTTGTCTCGATGGTCAACGACCCAAATAAGGGCGTTTGGATTTGCATTTAACTGCCTAAAGGAGTGTTTGGTTTTCAGAAGCCCTATAAGGGGTGTTTGGTTCATGGTTCAAAAGCCATAAGGGTATGTTTGGTTATATTTGTCTTTTTATATGTTTGTTTGATTTTGTTTTGATTTAATTGGAACAAGTGGGTGATTTGCAACACGGATTGATTAAAATTGGAAACGTCGAGTTTTGTGAAAATGGGAAACGTTGTTTAAACGGCAAGGCCATGCCGAAATTTCTAAAAATTGTTACACTTAGTAAATTTTCATTAAAGTTTATATTATTTTAGAAACCCGATAAATGGACAAAGTTATATAGTTTTTAAGATTTTTAAAAATGTAATTATACACTAACGCGACAACAAACGAAAACTATACTCTTACGAATGATACAACTAGTTTACTTAAAACGCGTAACGAAATACTAAATTATAAAATATTATTTTATAATTCCCAACTATAACCTTTGTAAAGTCTTTAAAAACGTCATTTGTCAAATTCGTAACTTTAAAACGTGTATTTACTTTTACACAAAAACTTTTTATTAATTTAATTGGTGACTTTTGAAAAAGTGTCGAATTATATTATTACCATTATTTTAATCACGTTTCTTATATAATACTTGTAAAGTATTATATATTGCGACTTATTCTTTTGGTTGTTTGTCTTTATTATGTAATTCGCCATATGAATTATATAATTGTTCATTTTTCATATGTAATATATATGGGGAATATATTACGTACTTTGCGTATGTTTTTCGATTTAGTCTATTTAACCAACCACCAAACTCATCCAACTCGAAATCCAAATCCCTTATCAACGTGTCGCTTTGATCCATCGGAAAACCAAATTCATCATCCTAAACTAGTGGGAATTAGCCGTTAAGTTAAGCTGCATCTTCTTGGTCGAGCCATTCTGTTCTCCGTTTGTGCTGTGCTTATTATTTGCATTTCTGCTAGTTGCTCTGCAACATCAAGGTGAGTTTATAGCCCCACATTTTACTCGTTTTATATTTACCTTATTACTTTTGGGGTGAGAAACATGCTCGTTTACAAACTCGTTTACGTTACCGAATTTCAAACTCGTTTACACACTAATTACAAACCTGGTTACTTGATTGATATCACACTCTTTTACTTATGGAATTAAGTACTTAAAGTTTTTTATGAATAAAATGGTTATTTCTTCATTGGACACAAGTGTTTTCAGTTACCATCTCTTATTTACGTGTTGCCTAAGTTTGCTTAACAAACCACTACCTACTGCCCGAATTATCATGAACTGTTAATTTCTTGACCGGAGGACCAGTTGAGGGAGCGCGAGTGAATAAATAGATCTATTGGGACTAATTATCCTTATTCGGGTGAGTAGCGCTCACTGTTCGAGGCTCGAAGAACAAACGGATATATGTCATGTCGATGTGTGTTGATGGTGTCTTTGGTTCGGGACACCTATTAAGGGCAGGAATTCTATGTGGCATGATTTTGACATGCCCTGTTAATTAGCTTGAGTGCCATGAGCTTAGCGCAACAGTATACACTTTTCATGCGATATTATGTTCGTTATAATAGTCGCATGTGCTTTGTATGTGAAGTTATATCTCCTATAACTGTCACGTGCGTACTGTATACTTTTGGTCCACACTACTTTGGTTGAACGTTTCTGATTACTAAATGTTTTTCGTAATACATTGAGTGAAGCTGTATTCACTAAACGTTTTTGGTTCTCATAAATGTTTTACTTAAACCTATGAATTCACTCAACTTTATGTTGACCGTTTTTAGCATGTTTTTCTCAGGTGCTTAGCTTTGGACTTCTTGATGTGCTATGTTGAGTCTACGTGCAATATGATTCTCTCTCTTTCAAGACTT